>CAIGQZ010032997.1:14761080-14777923 GCA_903798205.1 Danio tinwini
AAAAAAAAGGACAGAAAAGAAGGGGGAGAAAACAGACTTGAAGCACTGTGGGGCCTCGTCTTGTGCTAGTTGAGATGCTTTTCAAGACACACAAACAAAAAGGAAGCAGATAAATAAATAAATGCTGAGAACGTATAATTCAGCCACTGGTTGGGCAGTAATCGGCCTTTTCTGTGGCACTGGCAGAGCTTGATGGGAAGGGGTGAAAGGTGGACGCCGCAGGGCCTTCTTTTCTGTCTTTCTGAGTGAAGCGGTGGAGATTATCGCTCCGTGTTCATCGGGGACGTTGGGGCTGCAGCGCTGCTTGTGTGTGAGGCGTTTTCTTTGCATCTAAAGCCTTGTGGGGTTGGTGAGGTTTTCTTGCTGAAGATGAAGCAGTGCTGGGTGCATGTGAATCAGCTGTGTTTGTGTGAGACAGGTCCCAGATCAGTGCAGGAAACAGCACGGCCGGAGGCGCTGACCTGAAACCTCATCAACACCCTGCCAATGCCAGCCGACGCTCTTCGGCAGAGGAAAAACAAAGCTGAATGATTCCTCAACGCACAGGACCTTTTCACAACAAGAATAAGAATGAGTGGGGAATTTTCAAGATGTCTATTACCTCGTTGCCAATAAAAAAATAAATTACAGCATGTAGTAACATAAAATAATAGCAGAAATAATAATAGCTCAGTACTACATGTCAATTTTGCCAGTAATACTGTAAAAAATTGTGCAGTAAATCTACATCACAGTTGTAATTGTTCATTTACAGTGCGCTTGTACATTTTGACAGTAATACTGTAAAAAAAATGCCAGTAATAATGTAAAATTAACATGCACACTGTGAATTATTAATTGCAATTGTGCGGTAAAACTACATCATGGTTGCAATTGTTAATTTACAGTGTGCTTGTAAATTTTGCCAGTAATACTGTAAAAAATGCCAGTAATACTGTAAAATTTACTTATGCACTGTAAATTAATAATTACAAATGCGCGGTAAAACTACATCATGGCTGTAATTGTTAATCTACAGTACTCTTGTAAATTTTGCCAGTAGTACTGTAAAAATTGCCAGTAATACTGTAAAATTGACATGCGCGCTGTAAATTAATAATTACAATTGTGTGGTGAAACTACATCATGGTTGTAATTGTTAATATACTTTACAGTGCACTAGTGAATTTTACCAATAATACTGTAAAAAATGCCAGTAATACTGTAAAATTCACATGCGCACTGTAAATTTTTAAATGCAGTTGTGCGGTAAATTACATCACGGCTGTAATTGTTAATCTATGGTACTCTTGTAAATTTTGCCAGTAACACTGTAAAAATTGCCAGTAATACTGTAAAATGTACATGCGCACTGTAAATTAATAATTACAATTGTGCTGTAAAACTACATCAGAGTTGTAATTGCTAATTTACAGTGTGCTTGTAAATTTTGCCAGTAATACTGTAAAAATGGCAGTAATACTGTAAAATTTACATACATGCACACTGTAAATTCATAATTGCAATTGTGCAGTAAAACAACAGCACAATTGTAATTGTTAACTTACAGTACTCTTGTAAATTTTACAGTATTACTGCCAATCAATGTGCCAGTAATACTGTGAGTTTTACAGTAATTTTTAAAGTGACCTTGTGTTTCTGAACATTTTTTTCCATAAAGGTTAAATGGGTTAGTTCAAAAATGAAAATTATGCCATCATTTACTCACCCTTGAATTATTTCCAACAGGTTTGCGTGTTTTTGTTCTGTTAAACCTGAAAAAAATCCAGCATTTTTCTAAATATCTTTTTTGTTGTTCAACAGAAAAAAAAAAAAATAAAAATCAGAAACAAGTCAAGGGTGAGTAATTTCACTTTGGGGTGAAATATATTGGCTTTGTTCCTCTTTCAATTCTGAAATAACTAAATAGAATATAAATATCTAGATATAAACATTTGGTACACCTTACTATTACCGGGTTACTACCAGGTTACTATTACCGGGTTGGACCCCCTTTTGCCTTCCGAACTGCCTTAATCCTTCATGGCATAGATTCAACAAAGTACTGGAAATGTTCCTCAGAGACTTTGGTCCATATTGACGATAGCATCACGCAGTTGCTCCCCTTCCACCACGTCCCAAAGGTGCTCTATTGGACTGAGAACTGGTGACTGTGGAGGCCATTTGAGTACAGTGAACTCATTGCCAGGTTCAAGAAATCAGTCTGAGATGATTTGTGCTTTATGACATGTCACTTTATCCTGCTACACTGTGGTCATAAAGAGATAACTATGGTCAGCAACAATACTCAGGTAGGCTGTGGTATTGACACGGTGCTCAATTGGTACTAATGGGCCCAAAGTGTGCCAGGAATAAATCCCCCATTTCATTACACCCCCACCACCAGCCTGAACTGTTGATACAAGGCAGGATGGATCTATGCTTTCATGTTGTTGATGCCAAATTCTGACCCTACCATCCGAATGTTGAAGCAGAAATCAAGACTCATCAGACCAGGCAACATTTCCCCCTTTTTCTTTTGTCCAATTTTGGTGAGTCTGTGCGAATTGTAGCCTCAGTTTTTTGTTCTTAGCTGACAGGTGATTGTTGAGAATGATCTGTCATAATATGTATGGGGCTAAAATAGTTTTTAAGTTTTTAATTTATTCATGTGGTTGTCTTGTTGTAGGTTGCTATTATGTAATTGGTGTAAGGTTGTATTTATGTCACCAGTGTTAAAGAAAAATTCAATTTCTGTGCCAAGCTGAATAGATAATAGTGTTACAAATACTGTACAACAAACAAACAAACAAACAATAAAAGTACATCCAAAAATAATAAAAAATCTGTCACACTTTTGTAAGTTTCACAAACACAAAAGAAGATATTTTGAAGAAAGCTAAAAACCTATAACCATTGACTCTATTTGTCATTTCTTTGTCAAAGGTTGTCAGCTTTGCTTTTGTGTTTAACAGAATAAAAAGAAACTCATACATATTTGGAACCACTTGAGGATGTGTAAATAGTGAGTCAATTGTTATTTTTGGGTGAACTAACTCTATGATGGAAAGACATATTTAAAAAAAAATCATGATTTTAAGCTTAAAATTTAACAATTTTTAAAGAGCCCCTATTATGGGTTTTTGAAATTGACCTTCCATGTAGTGTGTAACAGCTTTAAGTGAAAGGAAATATCCAGCTAAAGCATAAATCTGAAAGTGGACATTTTTTTAAACTATTGATTCATCTAAAAAAAGAGTCGACTCATAGTGGTTTAAATGAATCGTCTTGATAACGAGTCTTTAGCCGTTTCGGCGTGACGTAGATACGAAACATAACGGTTGTGCGCGTAGACCCACAAAATTTAAACCTGCGGCCCTGCCCACTAACACAGCAGTAAAGACAAACAGATCCTGAAGTCATGAGTCATGAGAACGCTGTGCTTACCTGGATATTATTGGAAGTGTGAGAGAAAGAAGTGCTTCAGCATCTACATGTTTACAATGAACTTTCAGTACACAGCTCATGGATTAGTTTCTTCCTCCATTTTGTTTTATAGATACTAGTATTGAACAGTTCATTCCAGTGCATTAATGTGAGAGTATGCTGTAGGAACGAGTTCAAGCCAAACAGTGAGAACAGCGCCTACTAGGGTCACAGAACACTATGATCACAGAATTTGGTGTAACGCGTGCAAAATAAGGACAATTTATTAGGTACAAGTCAAACAAAAGCATACTGGACTTCGGGCTGGTGCACAGCACTGGAAAGGCAATGGGAGCCCTCAAAGATAGCTTGTCAGACCCCCGGGCTGGGGATGTGATCGTTAGGCAAAGCAGAGTACAGGTAAGCTCTGAGAACATATAACACACAAGAGGTGCCACAGCAATGGTTGCAAAATAGAAATGATCTACAGCTGAGAAGGGAGAAAAGCTCCAAAATGAAAGATAATTAATGAAACCAGGTCTGGCCCATAACACATTTCATAAGTGTAAGTAAATAGCTGCCTCCTTGTTTTCTCTAGCTTGTAAAGTATGTATTTAATTGTGTTGTTACTTGTAACCGCTTGCACTGTATCAGGTTAACTCTTTATTCCCATATCGTGTCTAATGCCACGTTGAAAACGTGACGCGTGCTGCTTTGTTTATAGATTTAAATGTGTTTGTGGTGTTTAACTGCACTGCTTTCGGGGGTGAGGTGTCTGAAAAACACTGTTGAGGACCGGGTACTGTTTATTGTGGTGTTAGTAAGTTTACTATCAAGTGTGTTTTGGGCGTCCGCTGCGATCAGATTCAATACCAATGTTGACGACCCAGGGGCTTGAAAATCACGCTGGGCATTTTACTGTTTCGCGCTGAACGCTATCGACCAATCGCAACAGGCTGTCATCGGTCCAATCAGCGCAGAGGCGCTAAGGAGGGGTTTGGGAACAAATGAGTTGCTGAACGATTCATATCGTTCATATATTCATATTCATATCGTTCAGGGATAATTAGGTAAAAATAAATTCATATTATAAGACCATGAAAGTGTTTTTTGACCTTGCATGCATATCAGCCTGTTGTTGGAGACCCATAAAACCGAAATATGACCCTTTTTTATGTATAATATGGGCTCTTTAACTTTATTAATAAACAGTATCCTTGTTTTCTATACAATCTATGAAATACTGGCAAACATATCAATAAATATGAGTAAAATCATGGAAAGTGTTGTTTATGTGTTTGGAACAAAGTGCTGCCACAATTCTTTTCACCTTAGTGGATATTACATCATGGACAGCATGTTTTAAATTTGACAAAATGGAACCAAACAACAACAAAAGGACTAAAAATAAACATGACCTAACATGTGATGTCCATTGAAGTAATGAAACTATTCTTAGTAACATCGCCTACTAATTATATTTATTACCAAATTATTTTTCTTCACTGAGAAATGTATCACCGCATTGCTTGGTCTACAAACAATTTATGTGATTACCATGATCAGGTTGATATTTTTCAAAGCAGACTTTCAATTAAAAGCCTTGAAATGTTTCCTATTACCACAGTTCCCATGGCTATTGAGCAGAGCAGTGGTTTCTCAGAACACAGTGTCAGGGTTGTTCTCTGAATGTCTCTGAGATGGTATTTTAGAATGTCTCCCCCCAATATTGATGGATTTCCCCTGAGCTTTATCAGGAATAAAATAGCAACAGTGATAAAATAATCTCTTTGAGGCTCAGTGGGTGCCACCTTTGAGTAAAGTACAAAAGCAAATGTTTTTTTTTTTTTTTTTTGAAATGCGATTTATCATGAGGATTGTTTGGCACATCAAGGTTGTGTGGCAGAGTGTTTCTGAATATTTAGCAAGTTTACACTGCAGTGTTGTACCACACATATTGTCTTCCTTGAATTTTTTAAGTTAAAATTAACCTTTCTAAACATTTGAACTTCAATTGACTTAAAGGGGACCTATTATGGCCCTTTTTACTAAAATGAGTCTCTAGATGTCCTTATAAATCTTTGAAACTTCCTCCTTTAAGGCTTTGATCCTAATTGTGCCATTTTGGTAACTGTCACTTTAAATTTAAATGTGATTGAATTTCAGAAACAAATCATTACTAATGGCTGGGGCTTTCCCCCTCTGATGTCATATACACAGGAAGAATATCAAGTGTTTCTGAAATGTGATCATAAAAAAAATAATTAATATATATATTTTTTTTTAATTAGAAGCTGGTTATATTTACAGACTTTTGCCACACAGCTGTGTTTAAATCTCTTATAAAAGTGATTTTTGCATAATAGGTCCCCTTTACAACATCAAGTTAATTGTTGTATAACTTCAATTTTAGACTGTGCATCCTTCATTATTTAGGTATTGCAGTCTATTTATACGTGTGTGTGTTTTTTTGTAGTTTAAGAAAACTGATACAGTATGTTATTCACTGAGACAATATAGTGAGCGGTCAATGGTGCTAGATATAAATCTATACAAGTACACTATGAACTATAATGCAATATTAAATATAAATAATTGAATAATTATATGTACATTTCTGGAAGTTATTTTACGTTTTGATAACATAAATGTTAATATAACTCCTATCTTCACAAACTGATTTGACTGTTAACGTGGAAAATATTATGATTCATTTTAAACACACTTAATGCATTTTGTAATAGCATCATATATATATATATATATTTATATATATATATATATATATATATATATATTTACTTTTTTTGTGTTCACCAACCTAAAACAAATAATTTGTAAAGTACCTGATTGTTAACTTTAGGTCCAAAACCAATTCTATTTTTTTACCCCTTCCTCTTCCTCTTGGCTCTTGGCTCTTGAAACAGAGTGTGAAGGGGAAGGGCTTCAAATTTTACCCCCAAGAAATGGGACAGCACTACAATAACTGCACACGTCATCATATGTCATCGCGATCTCTTACTTCATAGATTGACGATTGAGATTGACAATGTCAACTGCTGTGGTTATTCAAGTTGTGTTATTTTTTTTGTATTTATCTTCAGGAAATCACTGAAGGCAAAAGTATCATGTTATCGTAACTATAAAATGCGGCAATAAGATTGTGACTGTACTGTGCATTTACATTGTGGCCATCTAAACAAACAAAAACAACATTAACGTTATACTAGACAGTGTAAAAAGCTAATTCCCAGTCACTAGACTTTTCTGACAGGGTGTTCAAGTGTCATTAAGTGACAGATGTGAAAGTATGTTGTGGGACTACTATACAAGAGTTATTATTATGGATTGGACTATAGGTAGCAAAATTTAACATTATCTTTTTTTTTTTAAGCATAACGCTACAACACAATTTGGAATTATGGATGTATTAAAACATATGCTTGTTTGTTGTAAAAAATTGTAATAATGACAAACATATGCACTTGTGCATATCCTGACTTCCATGTGAACCCATGCTGGTTTATTCAGGGAAAACAACACAATCTCATGGCAATTCGTAACTTTTAGATTTATGGGCTAACTCGTATGAATTCGTACAATCTAATTCATACCATTTAGTACAATTTGCTCATCATCCAATGACGGTTGGGTTTAGGGGTGGGGTTGTGTGCCATGCCTCTTTGTTAAAATCGTACATTTACGGACGACCCAACTCATACGAATTTGTATGAATTAGCCACTAAACTGACAAAACAAATACTTACGTTTCCTCGTGAGCTCAGGCTGAAATTTTCTTACCCCTTGGTTTAGAGTATGGTCCTAGAAAACCTCAGTTGCCTTCAAGCTAAAGAGAATTGGGACAAGGGGAAGGGCTAATGGGTAAAATTGGGATTGGGTCTTAATGTGATGTTTGATAAATACATTTAAAGATTTTTTATTTAAACATGCAATACAAGTTTCAGTATTAATACTATAATATATGATAAGCTTATGATAATGTAACCACATTTTAAACATAAGTAATTCTGTAATCACATGAAACAATGCACTTTAGCAGTGTTGCCAGATATAGCTCCCTTTTTACAGCCCAAAAGCTGTCCAAAACCCACCGAAATAAAGATACACGAGCTGTCACTGGGGTGGTACCTTTCAAAAGGTACACATTTGCATTTATGGGGTCCACATTGTTACCTCAAAAGTATATATGAGTACCTAAACATTTTAAGAGGAACACTTTTGTACTTTTTAGGTTCTAATATGTACCCTTGAGGTATTCATATGGACCTTTAAGGTACAAATTTGTACCTTTTGAAAAAGTACCACCCCAGTGACAGCTCGCATACCTTTATGAGAGTGTATAAAAAAAAAGTAAAGTATTTTAGATATTAATTTCAGTGTGTTAGTTTTAAGGATATCAATTGGCTAGTGTGCTTCAATATGTCTCTAATAAATCTGGCGTGCCTAAAAATAATTAATTTGGCAACTCACAAAACGACTTGTTTGACACAACAGAAGCAGGACACAGACGTTCCAGCTTCCACAGCAGCTCAATGGATTCTTAGTATGGATTCAGGTAGATGCATAATGGTGTAAATGCTTAAATTCATCCCATTTGACGTTTTACATTCTTTTGAACACACTTGTCAATCAGGCAATGCTTCAATGTTTGTTCTTGCTGTCAATGACGGGACAAATGTTCGATAAAAGTTTTATGATAAACAGCTGTGAGTTTAACTGCAAGTGCTGCTTGAAGCACATGCACTCGAAGGGTAGTCAGATTTGTCCAGGAGTCCGATTTTGATACAACTTTCCTTTAACTGCTCACAGGTGGGCTAATGCAGTTTGCGCTACACATTGGTTACTACTAACTGAATGAAGTAAGAGCACACAGTTAAGTTTTGTTACAAAAAATTTGATATAAAACTGATGTTTCAAAACCGCCCAAATTTTGTCAACCCGCATAAGTCATTTTTTACTTGCACAATCAAAACAGCCCAATTGGGCAGGAAACCACCCAATCTGACAACACTGTTTGGAAAAAGTGTAACAGTCAATATATAGTGAATGAAGCCCTGTGTACTAGTAACAAAGCCAATCATTAATTGCTATAGACTGACAATTCTCCAGGGGAGAAGCTCGGACAGGACGTGTGCTTTTACAACAGTTTATGTAGTCAATAAACACACTAGAATCTAAGTGAATACTTGCTTCACAGACATAAGAAATATATTAAAATAAAGCTTAAAATCTGTACTTTTACATGAACCAACAGCCTGATCTCACAAGGAAACGTAAGTATTTTACGTTTTGTCAGTTTAGTGGCTTATTCGTACAAATTTGTACAAGTTCAGTCGTATGAAAATGTACGATTTTAAAAAGGAGGCGGGGCACCTAACCCCACCCCTAACCCCAACCATCATTGGGTGATGAGCAAATTGTACTAATTTGTACGAATTAGATTGTCCAAATTCATACGAATTAGCCACTAAATCAAAAAGTTATGAATTGCCGTGAGATTGCTTTGGAACCAACTAAACTTGAAAACAATTTTTTTGTTTGTTTTGTATTCTGTATGAAACAAACGCAAGGTACGATCCGTCCTCTCAAACGCACGTCACATGAAAACAACTACTTAAACGCCCACAAACTTGTAAACAAAGTGTCGCTGTCATCGCTGGAGGAGACTCCCCATCAAAATCAAGTTGTGAATTACTTCATTAGACCAGCGCGATCTGACACAAATTATGCAGAGGATGATAATGTATAACATGGCCATAAATGTGTCGTTGTCGTGACATTGGTGTCGTGATCTAGTTCTTTTCGAGTGTGCATGTGCATTAGCTCAGGCAACGTGAAAAAATGCCAATTTCATTTGACTCGAACGTTTAGAAATGAAACTTATGTAATGTACGTAATTGTAAGCTTGGCAAACAGTTTTGGAGATTTTAATGTTTCCCCATTCAGACAGAATGCCCGAGCATACTGCCCGAGAGGCCTTTCAAAGATGGTAGCCGAGTGAAATGACTTGCCTTAAAGCAGGGGTCTCAAACTGCCAGCCTGCGGGCCATTTACAGCCCACCCTCCTCCTCCCTACGGCCCGCAGCTGACATAAAAAATATAATGAGATTTGGCCCACCAAAACGTACATTTGAAGTCTTGCATTCAGATTAGTTTTACTTTCATTTTCTCTCAGTGTACGGTCGAGATTAACACACATTTTAATTCTGTGGCTGATTTAAACATTAAAATATATGTCTCTAAGGGCTCTATTTTTACCAAAGCTCTATTTTTGTAAATATTCAAAGGTTGTTTGATTATTATTATCAAAACTATGGTATTTAATTTGACTTGTTTTTATTGTACAAACACTTCTTCATGGCTTACACGTTACGCTGGTGTACAAATATTATATTTTTTTATAAAATTTGATTAAAATGGTCTCATTTAATAGATTTTTCTTATATGCTTATTAAGATTTGCATAAAAATTATGTACATTAGTAAAATTGTACTGCTAGACGAATTGAACTTGTTAAAGTAAATGTAAATATGTACATACTGTACTTTTCTCCTTTTGTTGTAGTTTTACAATAGAAAAATAAAGATATTGAGGAGAACAATTGCCAGTAAAATCACTTTAGTTAAGCAAACTGCTTTCCACTGTTCTTACGCTATTAGGACAATACAGTTCGTCACTTTAGAATTATAAGCTTTTATCTGACATTTTTTGTCAAAATTAAGTTATTGACATATTTTTTTTTACAGTTTTTCTCAGCCGCTTTGGTGCATTTCTCACAACACTATTTACATTTGCACAACAGTTAATTCATTTCTCAAAACAATTAGTCATTTGTGCACATCATGGTAGCAGTTTCTTATTCCTTCCAACAAATTGCAAATGCTTTTGGACATGCATTAATTGCTTTCCTACAACTCTCTGCTGTTTGTAACATTATCATTTGCTTATGTCATGTCAGTCAAAATAAACTAAACTTGTGAATGCTGAATAGTCATTCCATATAATACTAAGGCTACGTTCACACTGCAGGCAAATGTGGCCCGAATCTGATCTTTTCGCCCATATATGACTCAGGTCTTGACAGTGTGAACAGCCCAAACCGCATGGAATCTGATCTTTTCACTTCAGATTTGTGCCACTTTCATATGTAGTCTTAAATCAGACATAGATCTGATGTTTAGCAATGCGACCACAGTGTAAACGGTTATGTCGGATTTCATGTGACTTTTACATAATCTTCAAGCGACATACGTCATCATTCTGTGCAGCAAACATCATCTACACCTCTACAGCATAGTAGAATAACACACAGGGTGATTACCACAGAAAGTTGGTTGTTCATTTTAAAAAAGATGTTGAAGGCAAAACTGGTGCTTGTTAATCACTTTGGGATGATCGCGATGCTAAAGAGCGTCGGGGGTGTTGCGGAAAGGGGATCCGTGCACAAAGGAGGGGGCACTTTCATTTTAAGGACGAACATTATCTCAGAGTGAATAAAGGGCAGGAGCTCAAGCACCCAAACCCCCATCTGCACATGTCTGTTGTTTATAACGAAGTAAAATAAAATAACTGTAAATCGAGATAAACCAACTCCGCCTTCACGGTTCAGTCTGCGGCTGCTCAATAACCCTTGATGAGTTCACTACACTGGTGGTCAGACAGATGCGCGCTGCGGTTGTCATAAATCACAAATGATCAGTGTTTTCAATCACAAGGGGCTTATTTTAGGTTTCAAATGGTGAAATACACATTAGTAGTAGCAGAGCAACCCTTTACATTTCATGTAATACACCACGGTTGTCTGTGAAAAGGGCAATAATCATATTAAGCATAATCTGACAACGTGCTTCATACAGTATACACATTGTGTGCATAATTAGACATTTTGTGTTGTCCGTAACTTTACTTCTGCGCATGCGGGTCAGTTTACAACCATGATCTATCTAATCAGATTTGAGCACCAAGCCTCGCAGTGTGAATGTAGCCTAATAGTCCTCATTCCCCGAATAAGGGAATGGAGTTGTGTGTCTGTAATAAACAGACTTTTGGGAGTGCGTCAGACAACCCATCGCTTCTGAAGATAAGAAAACAGGCCAATGAAATGCCAATTGAGTTGGCAGAGCTGAGCTCCACAGCTAAAACTATTGAGCTCATCAAGGCTTTGTTAGTCAGCTGCTGGAGTCAGTTCCTCAGAATTGTTGCTTTAGAGCTGATCGAGACTGAACAACCTTCTGCTAAGCTGACTTCCAAGTGGAAAGAAAGCCTTACCTTCACCAGTGTGGAAAAAGACGTTCGAATGGCGGTTGAGCTGGGTTTCCTGTCCTCCTGGTGTTTCTCTGGTGATCTAAAAGAGCAGTTTTTACACAAAAGAGCAGATTTTCCTAAGAAAGCACACGTCTAGTCATATAGCGCGTCGTTTTAAAGATGTTGTTTCGACCGTGCGTTTATGTATGTGATGGTTTCCTCGCCCCGGATGACAGGCACGAGCACTGCATCACTTGCTTGGGGATCGAGCATGTTGAGGCGGTGTTTGCGGACAGTTCTTGCCCGCAGTGAAGGCTTGACTGTTGCGCAACTGAGGTCGCGACCAGCCCTTGTATTAGGGCAAGTCACCCCTGCTGCTCCCCACCAAGCGGCTAGCACTCAAGCAGGCCTGAGGGTTACAGTGGGGGCTAATCCGTCACCTTCGGGCTTGCGGACCCCTCGCTCCTCTTCAGTGCGCTCTGTTTCTGCTTCGAGTGTGAGCGCTGGTCCATCCTCCAGGCTGGCCGCGCTCTCATTAGATGACACTGGGGACGTGATATCCATCACTGCATCGGAAGATCCGGACCCCCTGCCTCCCTTCGGGGTTGTCAGTGAGGTTATGGATTTGGACATGTCGGACATGTTAGCCGTGTTATTCCAGGCTGCTTCGGCCGTGAGACTGGAGATGGCTTGTCCCCCAGAACCATGGCCGGACTGTTTAGACGGGTGTTACGTGGGGGTAAAAAAGAAGGCGAAGCTCTCTAGACTCCCCGTCCCCTTCTTCCTGGAGGTACACAGAGAGCTCATGCAGGCATAAAGGGCACCTTTTTCTGCCCAGTCCTCGTGCGCTCCCGCTCTCACCACCCTCGATGACGAAGCGGCCAGGATGTATGAGGCAATTCCCTAGGTGGAGCAGGCTATTGCGGTCAATCTCTGTCCGCAGAGCCACTCTACTTGGGGAGGTCCACCCAAACTCCCCTCCAAAGCATGCAGGTTATCTGAGTCTCTCATGGCCAGAGCCTACACTGCTGCGGGCCAGGCTGCATCTGCTCTGCATGCTATGGCCACCTATCAACGCTATCAAGCCGAGAAGCTGGTCGAGATGCAGGAGGGCGGTTCTTCCCCAGGCTTGATGCATGAGCTCTGCACCGCAACCGATTACGCTCTTATGACCACCAAATCGGCTGCCCGTGCCCTGGGAAAGACGATGGCTACATTAGGCTACATTACACAGAGGTGACTCCTCTGTCTAGCTCCTAAAGTTTGCAGACAACACCAGACTTATTGGCCTCATTCAGGACGATGATGAGTCTGCTTACAGACAGGAGGTTAAGGAGTTGGCTGTCTGGTGCAGTCACAACAACCTGGAGCTGAACACCCTCAAAACAGTTGAGATGATAGTGGACTTCAGGAGAAACCCCCCTGCTCTCCCCCCACTGGGCATCATGGACAGCATTGTGGCAGCAGTGGAGTCATTCAGGTTCCTGGGCACCACCATCTCTCAGGACCTGAAGTGGGACACTCACATTGACTCCATTGTCAAAAAAGCTCAACAGAGGCTGTACTTTCTTTGACAGCTGAGGAAGTTCAACCTTCTAAAGGAGCTGCTGAAACAGTTCTACACCTCCATCATTGAATCAGTCCTCTGCACTTCAATAACTGTCTGGTTTAGCTCCGCTACCAAATCTGACCTCTGAAGACTACGTCAAATAGTTTGGACTGCTGAGCAAATCATTGGTACAACCCTCCCTACCCTCCAAGAACTTTACTTATCCAGAGCGAGCAGAAAGGCTGCCAAAATCACTCTGGACTGCTTACACCCAGCACACTGCCTCTTGGAACTTTTACCTTCTGGTCGACACTACAGAGCACTGCGCATCAGAACAGCCCAACACAAACAGTTTCTTCCCTCAGACAATCCATCTCATGAACACTTGATGATAATAATTGTGGAACCAACATCACTACCTGCTATACACTTTTTTTATACACACATACACTTATTTAACAACACACTTTACATGCCAATTTGCACAAAACAGCTGCACATATTATGTTTTATATAGTAATACACCTCTACATACACTTATCAATTTGTATATTGCATTCGCTACTTTTTAAAATATATTTATTATCTGTTTTTTAGTCCTCTGTAATTGTGTTGCACTGTAGAAGCTCTGTCACGAAAACAAATTCCTTGTATGTGTGAACATACCTGGCAATGAAGCTCTTTCTGATTCTGATTAGTTTCAGCTGTGGAGCTCAGCTCCGCCAACTCATTTAGCATTTCATTGGCCCATTTTCTTATCTTCAGAAGCGATTGGTCATCTGACACACTCTCAAAAGTCTGTTTATTACAGACACACGTCTCCATTCCCTTATTCGGGGAACATGGGTTACAGACATAACCAGGACATTTTATTAATTAAGTCATTAACTAGTTTACACAGTACATTTGTGTATTTGTCAAAATCTGTCAAGCTAATTTTATTTAAAAAATTAAAATATTTTTTTTTCTTAAAATGTTTTGTAAAATAAACAATTTAATGAATGATTTACAGACCTGTGAATGTTGTAGGTTCAGTTCCAATATGTACAGCAATATTGTTTAGAGTTGTGCACAGCTCTACCCAAAGGAAGTTTATGTTTGTTGTAAATAAGCGTGCATTTATTCTTTTGCACAATGCTGTGAATAAATTAGAATTGCAAAGAGCAAATGCAGTAAAAATGTGAAGCATACATATTCAGTGTCTTGTACTCAGATACCTCACTAAATGCAGTAATGTCTAACTTTACTGTAGTTTTCAAATGGCTGTGCAAATAGTATATAGTGCTGTCTTGAGCATTTTCATGAAGTGTCACCAAAATCTGATTTTTTTCATTGGACAAAATGAAGAGAGTAAAGTGTCATAATGAAAACATGATAAAGGCCTTTGATTATCTTGTTCATAAACAATAGTGTCAAGACTTTTCATTTTGATGACACTGACACTTTCATTGACATGAATACTTGCTTTTGAGGAATGAGCTATCCATTTTGAGCAAGTGACACACTTTTTGTAGGTTATCCACTAGGTTTTGCAGTTTGTACTAATTGTTTTGAAAAATGCATTAACTGTTGTGCAAATGTAAATAGTGTTGTGAGAAATGCACCAAAGCCACTGAGAAAAACTGAAAATTACAACTTATTTACATTATGGGATTTTTTTTTTTTAAGTTGTTTACATTTTAGGACTTTTTATTTAAAAATATGTTACACACATGCTGTTTGCTATGAAATGCAAAAACTTTGAAGCTCAATATCTCAAAATTATTCAGAATGCAGAAAGAACCTTACAATTCCAAGGTGACAAGTTGGTTGGGAAGGGAAAATAAGTATGCCTATTATTTGTAGTATTTTCATAGCAATTTAAACTACCCTTTTAATATGTATAACAAGTTTTGACTGCATGTACTCTGTGGAAGAATGACTGAGTGTGTGTCTAATGCTCTGTCATACACACAACAACCACAGATATTTTCAGCAGCTGATGTGTAAAGCCTTGTTTTTACTTCTGCGTCAAGTGATCGGTTTAACCCATGGCGCAAGCCTCGTGCGTAGCCGTGCATATATATTTGTTTCAGTTTCTCTGCAATACACTTCTGAAATGCTAGCTGGCAGTAGGTGTTTATGTTTCTCTGTGTCGAGTTTCTTCGCTGGTGTTTTGTTTTTTCTGAAAACTTCTTTAATGTACAAGTGGCTCAAATTCATTCATTTTGAGGCAGGAACCGGCAGACGTGCAACAACTTTAATCATAAGGTAAACACAAAACAACAGTCTCCATCCGGAGCTCCTTCACGGGACTCCACACTTGTAAACACTCGCTCGACGGCCACAGCGAGGGGCTATGCGTACACGCGTAGGCTGCGGCGTAGCATACACGTGCGCTTGACGCAGAAGTATAAATCAGCCTTACACGATACACGATAAATGTGCTAATTTGCATTATCACTGGTGACAGGTAATGTTTGAAATATAAATGTCATGTCTGTTGTACTAAGGTGCATCAATTATGTCAGGTTTCCACTTTTTTCTTGTGCTTGAATGTTAAAAAGGCCCTCCTATGAAATGTCATTTACCAAGCCCCCACACAAGGTTGAGTTTGAGACTAATTAAATTAAAATGGCAATAAGAGCACTTCCAGTATTTAATTTAAATTTAGACTATTATACATTGTTACCAAGCAGTTATTTGTTTATGCTAAAGTGAATTTATTTTTCACAAAGGCTGAGTACAAAGAAAAAAAAAGAGAATAAATGAAAAGATAATAAGCTTGATGACACCTGTATTTATCACCGTTCACTTGACATGTTCATATTGAATGTTAACATTAATACCAGTCAGCTTAGGGACCAATGATAATAAGTCCTGATCATGTGATCTCACAGATAAATAAACAAATAAAAAAACAGGATAAATGTGTAGCTTGAGATCTCAACGCCTATTGCGTGATTGTGCTCTTATTGACATCTGGCGAGGCTAAAGTCACCCTGAATATCAGACAGTTTGTTTTGACATGGACCTTCTGCTGGACTGAAAGACCCAGAAGCCCTTATGGGCACATCTGTGTGTGTGTGTGTGTTCAATTATTCATGCGGTGGAAGCTGGTGGTGAGTGTGTAAAAGGAGCAGGGGGGTCTAACGGATGACAGCGATGTCAGTACAAGCTCCACAGATACGACATGACAAGCAGCTAACACACTTCTGCGGCTCTGAAGACTGTGTGTGACCGGCTGTGTGGAGAGGCATATGACAAATTTATCATTCGGGCAAATTTGGCCAATTTTGCACATGCAGTGCAATAAAAATACTGTTCTGGCAACAGTTCCTCTGGTGAATATGTTTGATAAGATGGTTCAGAGTTGCTTATTACACAAAATTGTAAAAACACACACACACACAAACACACACACACACACAGCCGAGGTATAGCACATTCATGGGCATGCACACATACACACACACACCTTTTTTTTCTCACACTTGCTGGGTCGTTCACGCTTGTCCACGGATCAATATGAGCAATTCTAGGAGAGCTACAATGTTGCCATGGCAACCGAGCCACAAATTTGGCACAGAAGGCAGGAGGTGTGTGTGTGTGTGTGTGTGTGTGTGTGTGTGTGTGTGTGTGTGT
>CAIGQZ010032997.1:14827787-14841873 GCA_903798205.1 Danio tinwini
GTGTGTGTGTGTGTGTGTGTGTGTGTGTGTGTGTGTGTGTGTGTGTGAGCGTTATATTTGTAACGACAATGTGTGTGACTCATCTTTGCAACTCCACAACAAATACATAAAAAATATTTGGGAAAGTTCTTACTGTAGTATTTCTCACAAACGTTACGCAAGATCTGCTTCCTTCATGTCTGTCACTGTGACGCAGCCGAGGCAGAGATTGAGGCACACTCTACCTAGAATAGCAAAGTCAAGTAAAGGAGGTTGAGCCTTCTCATTTATGGCCCCTAAACTCTGGAATAGCCTTCCTGATAATGTCCAAGACTCAGACACACTCTCGCATTTAAAAACTAGATTAACAGCTTATCTTAGATTAACTAGATTATCTTTTTAGCAAAGCATACACTCAGTTCATCACTTAGTGATATGACGCATGATGTGCCCCACGCAGGTTTATATACACTATGAACAGCAGCTACGCTAATTATTCTCTTTACTCTCTATTTCCACCTGGGGGTACTCATCCCGAGGCCCTCAGACTATGCAGCGCCACTGATGCGATCCAAGACCAGGGACAAGA
Source organism: Danio tinwini (assembly GCA_903798205.1). Taxonomy (NCBI): domain Eukaryota; kingdom Metazoa; phylum Chordata; class Actinopteri; order Cypriniformes; family Danionidae; genus Danio; species Danio tinwini. The sequence continues at coordinate 14,828,356 of CAIGQZ010032997.1, forward strand.
TGATCCCAAGGTCTTCATAATCCTGGACCAGGCCGTATCCTGAGCAGCTGCTGTGGTGGTCATGGTGGAATGAGAGCATGAGATTGATTCCTGTGATGCTCCAAAGACAGACGAGTCTTCGCTGAGGTCCAGCTTCCGGCGCCTAGACTGCAGCTCTGCACAAGACGTTTGGCCATAGAAGAAATGGTCGTGCCCAACTGAGCCTGGTTTCTTTCGAGGTTTTTTAAATCTTCACTTTCGCCAATTGGTGAAGTTTTTCCTTGCCGCTGTCGCCACTGGGTTGCATGGTTCGAGATCTGTAGAGCTGCGCATCGATGGAATTGCTCCTCAGTGTTTGGACTCTCAGTAGTGATTATTAAACCACACTACACTGAGCTAAACTGAACTAAACTTAAACTCTGAAAACTGAACTGATACTGTTTCAATTTACTATAGTCTTCTATGTGAAGCTGCTTTGACACAATCTACATTGTATAAGCGCTATATAAAGGTGAATTGAATTGAACTCTGACAGCATGTGGGAATGGTGGGGAGGGGAGAACTAGCATTAAAAGCACAGGCAACAAAAACAGCTACATTGTGTTTAGAGCAGAGAATTGTATTGTTCTGAAAGGTATAATAAATAATCTGATGGGTGTTTTGAGCAAACATTTTACAGACACATTCTTGAGACACAAAAGACTTCTTGAAAAAGGGGTGAAATAGGTGCCCTTAAAAGAGATTTATTTTGAGGATGTTGGAAATGATGTTGGAACTGACAGTTTAGAGCAGAGGTCACCAAACTTGTTCCTGGAGGGCCGGTGTCCTGCAGATTTTAGCTCCAACTCTAATCAAACACACCTAAACAAGCTAATCAAGGTATACTTGAAACACCCAGGCAGGTGTGTTAAGGCAAATTGGAGCTAAACCCTGCAGGGACACCGGCCCTCCAGGACCGAGATTGGTGACCCCTGGTTTAGAGGATGTGATTGAGGTCACAACTATGATACAGATACTGAATGTATCATAGGAAGCTCCAAGAACACTTTTATGCACCAAAAAAACTTTATCTCTGATGTCAGATCATGGTACACATTTACTACAGTAATTACATTGCTTTCATGTTATGATGCATATTCTAATACTAAAAAAACATACCGCTCATAGTAAATGTGCCCTATGACCCAATGCTAGAGAGAAGATACAGTCAAGCTAATTTGTATATATAAAAACGTACCTCTCTATCACTTTAGTTCAAAAGACTGTTAACATGAAACCCACTTAATTCTTGAAAATATTTTTTGACAAATAAACTCTGATTATTTTGCAGAGCTCATCATTTTTTAGCTTATCTAATTCACATCATTTCTACAGTATGTATTGTATATACTGTAGATATCAGAAAGCAATTGTAACACTGAATTAATGCACTCTATGGTACCTAAAAGCTTATATTAATAATTTACTTAATTGTTATTTCTAGGCTGCAATATTACTTTGACACCTAGCAAATTATAGGAACTTATAAGAAACAAACAAGCAGTTTTATTATGCTAGAGACATGAGTTGTGGATCATCTCCACTGACTGTCATGTTTTATAGCTCTCTGTCCAAGCACAGGCCCTGGTACAAGGTTCTTGGCCACATGACATTAGGACTACAGTGGCTTATTTCTAAATGCTTGACCTGCTTCCAACCCCTTTTACAAGGTGCAAAGAAGCTATCTGCTGATAGCTCACTCCTCATTTAATCATGGCAGAAGCATGGTGGATTAATCTGCTCCATAAAAACCAATGAATACACCTGATACAAAGAAACTGAGATGTGGTTCAGCTTAAAAACAACTGGATGAATGAACAGCGGTAAACTGCGGTATACATGGTGCTGTACACAAGAAGGTTTTTAATGCAGATGAATCGTGTTTGACAGGAATTCTTATTTAACTCAAGGTCTGCAATGAGCAGTAATAAACAGTTCATTTCCTTCTAGAGAAAAAAAAAGTATATCAAATGCATATCATTTGATGTGATTTTTTTATGGCTATGACTGAAATGTTTATTGTTCTTTGCTAGCTTCCATAATGAGACTTAGTGAGATTATGCTTTATTATTAAAGCTGTCTTTGTTCTCAACTGTCTTTCTCGATTCTTGTAATAGTCTTAAATATAAATGAATAAAAAATATAGACAACTGAGCACATTTAATAACTTTAATCTGCACTACATAAAGGTCCTAGTACATCATTTATAATTATAACATTCTTAAAACATTAGCTATTACCATATCAAGTTTTCCGTACACAATTATTGAGGTAAAATATGATTTTATACAGTAAATGTTATTGATGGATTTTTTTTTATTATATCAATTTTGATTGATTTCTTATTAAATTGATTGAATGATTTAAAGGGCACCTATATGCAAAATCAACTTTTGAAACTTTGGGTCTCTTTTTAAAAATTTACTGACATTAAAATAGGATCCAAATCCAAGTGATTCCAATAGTGTCACTGTGAGGGTTAGGGGTGGGGTGAGGTGAGCACATTAAGAAGCATTGCATGTAGCTCAGATTGCACTGCACCGAGTCTGTGATTCTGGCCTCTCTTGGGGATTTTGAGGCCCAGAGAAACATGACAAAGGAATGTGGTTTTCCACGCCCATTGAATTGACAGGTGGCCTGTCTCCATAAAAACATGTATACATATGTCAACAGAACATTTTTGCAAATAAACTGGGATTAAAACATGTTACAACCAGCCTGATCTGAGTTCAGTCATACAAAAATGTAAGATTTTAAAAAGGAGGCGTGGCACATAACCCCACCCCTAACCCCAAATTGTACTAATTTGTACGAATTAGAACGTACGAATTCATACGAATTAGCCACTAAATCAAAAAGTTACAAACTGCTGTGGAATTGCATTGGTTACAACTCTCTGTGATCAGCTGCACCTCAAGAATTAATTGTATAAGTTTACAACATTTTTAAAACAGTGCATGTTATTAATAAGGAGAGTATAATCACTGTGTAATTCTTAACCCCTATAATCACCACGACCACATAGTGTCAGTAAATGCGCATATGTGTGTGTGTGTGTGTGTGTGTGTGTGTGTGTGTGTGTGTGTGTGGCAGCATACTGAAAACTGCATTTATGTGTGACTCGTCATTTCAGAAAGGCTTGAATAAACTCAACCACCAATACAATAACAAACTTACTTGGTATTTTTGACTAATGACCTTATTTCAGCTTCATTCGTGTCTGTCTCTATCACTAACGGCTGTTTATCTGAAACAACGCATTTGAAGCAGACACACATGTGGAAGTAGTGGGCGGGGAGAAGCAGCTCATTTGGATTTAAAGCCACAGGCTATAAAAACAGCTACATTGTCATCAGACACCAAAATGGGCAGATTCTACATTATATAATAAATTATCTGATGGGTATTTTGAGCTGAAACGTTACAGAGACATTCTGGAGACACCAAAATCGTATCTCATATCTTATAAATAGGGTAAAATAGGTGCCCTTTAAACATTTTTTGGCTTACCACTGAATTAATAACAACAAAACTCAAACTATAGTGTGAATTGTGTTTGAAATGTTTTCCATCTGTGAAATGTGATTTATCATCACATAATGAGACAGAAATTATATTTGATAGCATTGTATAAAGCATTGTTTATATTGGACTTTTGTCCATATAAGTTATGTTGTTGTTGCTGTTGTTGTTCTGGTTAAGATTAGATTTTTTTATATATTTTATTCATTCATTCATTTTCCTTAGGTTTAGTCCCTTGTTTATCAGGGGTTGTCACAGCGGAATGAACCAACAACTGTTCCTGCATATGTTTTATGCAGCACATGCCCTTTCTCATACACTACAGTTTAGTTCATCCACTTCACCTATAGTGCATGTCTTTTGACTGTGGGGGAAAGCGGAGAACCCAGAAGAAACCCACGCGAATACGGGGAGATCATGCAAGCTTCACACAGATTTGCCAAATGGAATTGCCAGGACTAGAACTAGTGAAATTCTTGTTGTGAAGCAACATTTGTACTTTATGTTATTTTTATTTTACTGGGCTGCCCACTGGTGTCGAGTATGAATAAAAAATGTGATAGTATGCCATACTGACAATTTATTAAATATCCAATGAATACATTGAAACAATCCATTAAACACATGGTATACAGTATATATTCCTCACAGTTTAATTTTCATATGATACGCCTAAAAAGTAAATTCGGAAAAAATGGTTTTGGCAGTGAAGAGTGCCACTAAAGAATATTTTTTGATGATTTTTAACTTTTTTGTGAGAAGTTGAATGGTGAAAAAATGGTGAAAAAATGGATATTTAAGACTTAATATCCTTATAATATTATATTTAAGATTTAACACAAAATTAGCTTTTAATGGCCTTAAAAGTTTAATTAAACCATTGAAACATGGGGAAAATGTTTTATTAGGAAGATACTTAGACACACTAAACGTAGTTAAAGCAAAGCTGTAGATGGCTGTAAAAGTAAAAAACAGCTGGATTGTATTATTATTGTGAACATACTTGTATTATTGTTGTTACAACACAGACTCTTTGGAAATGCATGCTTAAGCTCACTTTTTTGTGAAACTAAAAAGATACTTCTACATACATTTGAATGCATGTTTCTAGGTAAAGTGAACGTTCACATTAATGATATTTACAGGGACATATTTTTGACAAATAAAGAGTTATTTTCATGCAATTTTTTCCACAACACTAAATAAATACTACAAAACACTTATCAGTGTCTATGACTTATAATCGAGTCTTTCCTACACTGCAAAGAAAGCTTTTCTTACTTGGATTTTTTTTTGTCTTGTTTCTAGTCCAAATATCAAAAAATTCTTATATCAAGAAACATTTACTTGGCAAGTAAAACATATTGTCTTGATTAAAGAAATAATATTCAAAAATTAGGTGAGTTTTTCCTAAAAACAAGCAAAATAATTTGCCAATGGGGTAAGCAAAATAATCTTGTTTTTCCTTTTGACATAAGATTATTTTGCTTACCCCATTGGCAGATTATTTTGCTTGTTTTAAGGAAAAACGCACTTTAATTTGGCATATTATTTCCGAAAACAAGACAATATATTTTGCTTGTCTAGAAAATTCTTCTTGATTTAAGAATTTTTAAATATTTGGACTAGAAACAAGACAAAAAAATCTAAGTAAGAAAAGCATTTTTTGCAGTGTACCTACAGTATCTCCATATAGACAGCATTTCTGGCATGGTCAGTTTGCTCAGTAGCTCACTTTGTACAATGTTATACTCGTAATGCATAGGGCTTGAGTCCAGCGAAGCAAGGTTCCACATAATTGATAAAAGCATTGCAAAATCAAAGTATAACTCTATGGTTTGCTTTTGAAAACACTATTGGCTTGGCTTAGGGACTGGTTTAGGTCAGTGGTTGATGATGGTTCGGACAATTGCTACCTTCTCATGGCACAAAAGAAACATAACCAAACACACCTAAAGTGAAATATTTCAGATTTTACAAATTTTGGGGAAATAATCTGGACAGCGCCCTCTGTCGAATAGACTTGTCATCTGAAATGTGCAATGAAACATAACGGAGGCAATGTATTTTACATTTTGCATTACAAAAAACGTACCCTGAGACATGTATTTCATATGAGCCTAAGTTGCATTATTTATTTTCATATATTATTATTATTTTGTTGCATTATTATTATTTTTTTGTTTGTGTGTTTGACGGTCGCAATGGTTCGAAGTACTTGGATAAGCCTGTGTTAATTATACTGTCTGGAATACTTGCTTCTTAATGGTCACTCACAACATTCTAAGACAATGGTCTAAAACTCAATTTACCACTTCCACCTCCAACTCACACCTGCTCTATAGCCTCTAGTAGACTTGAACACCTTGATTAGTTGGATCAGCTGTGTTTGATTGGGGTTGGAGCAAAACTATGCAGAGCTGCGGCCCTCCAGTAATCAAGACCTATGTTCTGAGGTATGTTATCCTGAGATAACAACTGCTAAATAATGCAGGCTCATCTGGGAACTTCGAATCACCCTGACCATCACTGAAAATGTTCACATCCATACTTACTGTACATCCATGGTCATTAGTGTCTGTTTTTGACTGTTTGATGTCGTTTTGTGAAATAATAATACATAGGTTAGTATCATTCAGTTGTTTAGATTCTGTCAGCTTCGTGTTTTTGACTGTTTGGCACCATCTTGTGACTGAATGTTGGGTACGTTTTTGTATGCTTCATCAGCTTTACACAGCTAGTTCCATTTCTGTCAGTTTTCTGTTTAATTATATAATTATAAAGTTATATAAAAAATAAAAAACTATAACTCAGAACAATGCTTTGTGTGTAATTTTTTATATGCTGTGGCAAATAGCCAACAAGTACATCCAGGACAGTTGTTTGTGGCTTTAGTCTGCAATAACAACCTACTTGATGTACTTAATCCCTAACATAACATATTTTGGAATGTTGTGATTGACCAATCAGAATTGAGTATCTCAAAGAACAGTGCATATATTGTAAAATAGTTATCTATACAATGTATCTATAATAATAATAATAAAAAGTATTTTGCAGTTGGTTATAATCTGATATTTTACATAAATTCACCAAAAAGTGTTCTTTGAGTGTTGTTCTGTTTTGTTGGGATTGGGATTGGGATTGAAGTTGAATTTGATCAGTTCTACAGTCAGATACTTCAAAAGGGCCTTGGAAGGCAGTCTTGAAGATGGGACAAAGTGCTAAACAATTTCGACTCCTTTGATTTCTTGCATATTTATTATGTGACACAAATAACCCAAGATGATATCCACAGCCATCACTAGCCCAAGACTGGTTGCCTAAATGCCCACCTAAACTAAGTAGAGATGTGCCTGGTACCTGGATGTGAGACCAACTGGGAGAAATGGGTTGCTGTTGGAATTGGTGTTAGAGAGGCAAAAAGCAGGTGCTTATCTTGTACTGGGTCCTAATGCCCCAATATAGTGACTGGGCACTAGACTGTAAGAAACACTAAGAAACCGAGGACCTGGTCATTAAAAATCCAATGAATAGTCTTATAAAGATCAGGTGTGTAATCTCAGGTCAAATTTACTCCATCTGCTCTTACCTTTCAATCCTTTCTATTACAGTCTCTGGCAAATAGAGACTCTATTACAGTCTCTCCTTGCCACCTATAGCTGGTGTTTATTGGCGTCATTGTACTATGTCTATGTTAAAAGCACTATACAAATACATTCATTCAGTCTTTAACGATGACACAAAGTGAGTTTCAAAGTACAGGTTCTTTTTCATCTATATTTTTCTTGGTCATCCCTTCAAAGCTCTCAGTCTAGATGGCAAACCTTTTGAAGAGAATAGGGCGCAGGGATGAGCCTTTCTGAATGAAACACAGGCGTTAAACATTATGTTTTTTCCCCTCCTCACTCATCATTCTGAGGTCACATTCTCTCCCGTCTGTTTGGCACTAGTTCTGCGAGCACTAAAAAACATCTCTAAATTCTCTTCTCCCCTGTTGACTTACTTTAGCAATGAAACATGTTGTAGCTGCCTCTTTTTTTCTTCAGTATATCTACATCCAGTTTTGAAATGGAGGTGTTTTTCCTCTGAATGATGTAAATGATTAGCATTCCATACTAGAAAAGTCTATTCATCACCTTGAATCAGTGAACAATATTTCAAGCATGCAAATGAACAACTTCTCATTGATTAGTGTAGGTGAGCATCAAGCCATGCAGGTCAGCTGTGTCTCCATGACAACAGCATTCACCTCATCATGTTGACTTGTTTGGAAAAGAGCCAGTCATGGACATCTGTTTAGGGCTCGTGGCATTCATAGTATATAGAAATCAAGACAGATGCCTAGAGTTTTCGCTAAAAGCAGTGTGTATAATTATATATGATCACTATGTCATGGCAATATATGTGTATGTTAATTTAAAGAGCCCTGATTATGCATTATAAAAGGTCATATTGTGGTTTTGGGGGTTTTCAACAACAGTCTGATATGCATGCAAGGTCAAAAAACATTTTCATTTTCTTATAATTGTCATAAAATAAATAGTAAATATTTATTTTTACCTAATTATCCCAACGACTCCTATATGATTTGTTCAGCAATTCATTTGTTCCTAAACCCCTTCTTTGCATGATGCTAATCTGCAATTGGTCCGATGACCCAGTCTGTTGTGATTGGTGGACTGCGTTCAGCGTAAGACGGTAAAGGAAGAAGCACACGTCGCGTCTTCAACGTAGTTTTGGATGCAATATGTGAATACCCCCATACAAATTAAACCTGAGAGATACATTACAAGCACTGATCCGTTATAGCGGAGTGATTACAAGTTAAAACACACAATTAAATACATATTTTGCAAACTACAGAAAATGAGTTAACAATTTTGATCATGCTTACATGTTCTGTAGGAAGTAGAAACACTTACAGAATCTGGAGGAAGAAGAAAGTGGTTCATATAAACTGTAACAGTTGCTGAAAAAGTCCCATACATCACTAGTCTTTGCTGCTACTTCCTTTAATAACAAACGGCTGATAAGTCACACCAAATTTAACCCTTTATTCCCCACAGCCACATATCTTCGCGTCATGTTCAATCTCATGATACCTCGCAGGTGCGTTCACATTTTACAGAATCCGGCAGTTCACATTTGGCGATGTACCATATCATCGTTGACTCGCGCAGGCAAAAGAACCAAACAGAGGACAAATCATTTATTTGACTCGGAGTTGACTCAAAATAATTAATAGTGTTAAACATGGTGTATGGTGTACAACACACTTTTAGATTTAAACTTCAGCTGGAAGTTTCCATTCACTTAGGGTGCTTTCACACTTGGTTCAATTGCCTGGACCGAACCCAAGTTTGATTGTCCCCCCTTGCCACATTCTCAACTGGTTTGTATTCTCTTTTTTTTCTCCTTCTGAACCCCTGTATGCTTGCTTCATCAAGCTGCTGTTTTGTGTACTAGGTGAGGACCATGAAAGCAAGTGCTAAAATGGAGAGGTCCATATATCATGGTCCATCTTCTTTTGCTGAATCTTTTGGTTTTGTTACCAAAACCAAAATATAGAGAGCCACTTGTGTCTATCTGCCGCAAAAACATTAAAACTGAAAACTGAAGTTTGTTGTACAGTTGGTGGTTTACTTCTGTTATTTGGTACGATTGCATTTACATCAGATGTAAACCATTTTAGAGTTTGCACAAACTCTACTCCTTTTTCAGGTGGACTCGGGTACGGTTTATGGGTGTGCACCTGAGTTCAGAAGACACGTTCACAATAGCTAAACATACCATACTTTGACGTCAAACGAACCCGGGTGCACACCAAAAGTGCTAGTGTGAAAGCACCCTTAGAACTGTGTTACACACTGCATGGATGGTAATTTTCAAAAACCCATAATAGGGGTTCTTTAATTTATTCCCAGTTCATTGATTGCTGAACTTTAGCGCAATCAGACATTAGTTGTAAGATTGTTGAGCAGTCTGAAATGTTAACTTCATGCTAATTTGACTGAATCCATTACAATGCAAGTCATTAGTATTTTAGTAGTTACAGTTCATACACTTATAAAGTAAAATGTCACTCTGGACCACAAAACCATGAAGTCATAAGTGTAATTTAAGTTTAATTTTGTTTTTGAAAAGAAATGCATGCATGACCTGAAAGCTGAATATATTAGGGCTGGGCGTTTTGGCCTAAAATCAAGATCTCCATTAATTGAACATTTTAACTGGAATATGATTAATGAAAAATTATTTTATTTATATATTTAATTTTTTGCCATTACAGTTCATTGACAGGTTTTGTACAGTAAATATGCTCACATATTACAGGTGAGAGATTATAAGTGAAAATAAATAACTTTTGGAAATAAATGATTTTAAGTCTTTTTCATATTAAAATTAGAAGATATAGGGTACCTATAGTGGATTAGGGTATGCGACTGCACAAAGGCTGCACCGATCCATTTGTATGCTTTCAATGTAGCGGTATAAATCAGCCAGAGTGGGGTCTTGTGACTCCACACACTGTAGGGAAAAAATTATATCAATTATATATTCTGAATTTCGATTATTTTCGATTAATTGCCCAGCCCTAGAATATACAGTTGAAGTCAGAATTATTATCCCTCCTTTGATTTTTTTTCTTTTTTAAATATTTTCCAAATTATGTTTAACAGAGCAAGGAAATGTTCACAGTATGTCTGATAACATTTTTCTTCTGGAGAAAGTCTTATTTGTTTTATTTTGGCTAAAATAAAAGCAGATTTAATTTTAACCATTTTAAGGTCAAAATTATTTGCCCCTGTAAGCTATTTTTTTATAGTCTACAGAACAAACCATCGTTATACAATAGCTTTAAATGTCACTTTAAGCTGTTTAGAAATGTCTTTAAAAATATCTAGTAAAATATTATTTACTGTCATCATGGCAAAGATAAAAAAAATCAGTTATTAGAAATGAGTTATTAAAACTATTATGTTTAGAAATGTGTTGAAAAAAATCTTCTCTCCGTTAAACAGAAACTGGGAAAAAATAAACAGGGGGGCTAGTAATTCAGGGGGCTAATAATTCTGACTTCAACTGTATATCAACTTTCTGGAATATAAGTGTTATTTTTACAGTATTACAAAATACATTTACAAAATATATTCATAGAACATGATATTTACTTAAAATTATAATGATTTGCGGCATAAAGGACACATTCATACACCCAAAAAAGATGTTTGCTGCTTGTTCAAACTACTTATTTAAAACGAGTTGAAACAACACAATTCTTTCAGTTGGTTTTAGACAGCATAAGTGTTTTTTGTTCAATTCACTTAAATTAGTAAAAAACAATAGGTTAACTTAATCAATTTGTGTTGGGACTCAAAAAAGATTTTTGCTGCTTGTTCCAACTACTTATTTAAAATGAGCTCAATAAACACAATTCTTAAGGATTTTTTGGCACAACTTCAAATCAACTTTATTAAAAAAACAAAAACAAAAAAAAAACTATTTAGTTAAATTAATAATATTGGGACACCAAGAAGGTATTGTGCAATAAAGAGGGGGCCATCAAAATATTTATAAAGGGTTCAAATTAATATAAAACATGAGAACGAAAGAAAAAACTAGCATTGTGTTTATAATATCACATTTGTTAATCCTTCATATAATGTTTTTAGCATATACATCTTATATATAATATAATGTATATGCATAAGCATATTAGTTTAGCCTTTTATAAGTGATATTATAAATTAAATTAATGTGAGATGTGGAGGGAAAGATACAAAACAGAGCAACAATTCTTCCCTCAAAATATTTAGCAAATATTTATCCTAGAGATAAGATATTAGGGCATTTCCATTTGAGGACACTACAGCAATTAGACAGCAGCTTTAAACGTATCCAGTCATTTGCAGCGCTCATAAAGAGATTCTCTAGTCAACCGTTGTAAGCCGCCATGTGGCCCTCTGTCAGACACAGTTAACACAGTTACAAAGAGCCGACACACTCCTGGCACCTGCACCCACACTGACCCACATTCAGACACTCGCAGCCCAAACCCCCCTCCCCGACCCACCACGGGCCACAGCGCCTGATCGCCCCAGCCCGTGCCAGGACACAATGGGGTTAGTGGCAGCTGCTCCCATGTAAATCTTGTCAGAGTCAAATGGCAACTGTTGAATAGCGAGCAGGCCGGTGGGGCACGAGCGTGGGGGTGTTGTGGGTGGGGGCCGGCCGCCCCTTAACACTGCACCACAAGCAGTTCATGTTCTCCTTCTCTATGAGAGCTTTCGGCTCGTGCTGCTCCAGCACAATAGAACATAATAGCTGGCGTCCGCCAGAGAGCCAAATCACTGTTTCCTAATCTCCCTTCATTAGGCCCCTCTCGTCCACCACGGGCCTGCTTCCTTTCATCCCCCTATCGCTTCGTCCCGCAGCCGGACAATGCTGGAGCTTCTGTCCTCACAAAGGGCGCAGCGGAAGTTCAGTTAATCTCGCTTCCCTTCCTGCCTGATGAAGAGAGAGAATGTGGCTTTATTCGGCCTTTAGTCACTTTACAGATCAAAGCGAACGTTATTGTGACTTCGCACTCACAGACGTCTATCTCGTGTTTGAATACAGATTATAAAAAATGTTGTCTTGTTGGCTGGCTATTGGTCAATACAGCATTCTAGCAGAGCTGGAATTCATAACAACGGCTATGAAGAGAAACACCTGTTCAGGACCCATTAATAACCCCATTTACAGTAGATGTCATGAACAGAACACAAGGTGCGCATATCCGTGTACTACACTTTTTTTAAATAAAATAAAGTTTCTAAAAAGGTGTTTTCAGCAACACCAAGAATATTTTATTGATTTTGTTCTATGTGAAGCCTTTCTATCTTCGTTTGAATAACATTTTCAACCATACATAAGCTTTTGTGCAATGTAAAGGCTTTAAGAATGTATAATGTTTTAAGAGTGTATGTATTATTGCTGTAAAGTAATATGCAATTTGTGCAAGACATGAAATGGAACAGCAATAACAAATATAAAATTGCATACTGTTTAAATCAGTATTACGTATTTTTTTATTCACTAGGTATCCTTTCAATACTTTTAAGCTTTTAAGATTGTAATGTAATGTTTTACTGCTTCACTCTTTAAAATATATTTCTAAAAAGTTCCTGTACCCATTAAAAGAGGTATTTTCCTTAGTGTTGATAACATTATAATAATTTAAAAAAACATTTTCTTACTATAATAGAGCTTTTGTGGAATGAAAAGTTCCTATTGATGTTAAAGGTTCTTTATGGAAGTATCAATGCCAATAAACAACTTTTATTTTTCAGAGTAATTACTTTGTAATTGTAGTATGAATGTGTGAAGTTAATCTAATCAGAATGCACTCTATTTCAAATATTGTCAATACCATGTGATTTGTGTTGGAGGTAACGCATTACAAGTAACACGAGATACATAATGATATTACTTTTATAATTAACGAGTAAAGTAACAAATTACTTTTAAAAAATTAGGCAATAATATTTAAGTTACTTTTTTAAAACATGTAACGCAAGTTACTTTTTAGCTTAATTAATATGCTTTTAAAAAATAGTTTGCTGAATTAAAATTAGTGCAATCACGTTGAATCATAATCAATGAGAAAAATGAGCTCCCTGCGGGAACAGATAAAAAACCATTTCTGTGATGAAAGTTTTCTCATTATTTTGAACACATGAAAGATAAGAGGATTATCTAAATGGACAGTGATTTTACTGAACTAATAATAATAAAAAAAAAGTAGCAAACACATTGCTTTCAAATTTCATTAATCTGTATATACAGCATGTATAGCAGGACATTCTCAGAAGGTAACATTATTCTAATTTGTTATTATTATTATTATTATTATTATTATTATTATTATTATTATTATTATTATTATTAATAATAATAATAATAATAATAATAATAATAATAATAATAATAATA
>CAIGQZ010032997.1:14848571-14861004 GCA_903798205.1 Danio tinwini
ACACTACACCTGTTAAAAAGTTGGAAAATGCTCTTCTTCTATGGCAATTGGCCTGAAATTGTAATATTTTTGGTATTCCTGTAACACTTTGAGCTTGTTACAGATCAACTAAAGGATAAATACCACATTTTGACAGGCCTAAACACTTAAACCCATGATAATTAATGCTTGCAGCTATATTTATTATTATTTTTATTCATATTTATGTATTTCTGTAGTCATTAAGCCATTTAGTTTTCGTAAGATTGTCTGCTGCCTACCACTATGTTTTAAAACCAAAAAAATACCACTCTAATTGGCTAACATTAAATATAGAATAAATAAAATATATTGCCAAACTGTAGATTCAAAGTACACTTCAACTTGTTTCTGTTTCAATGATTAAATTTAGATTTGGAGTATGTTTAAAAAGAAAATCAAAATATGTTGAACTCAATTTCAGTTGCATGCAATTTCTTTGTCAGAGAATTTTACCAGCAATTTCACACACACCTACACACTAAACTCTATCCAGTGGCAAACGAATAAAGCATGAGATGACCTTTCACCCCCTGTGTAATCCGCTGTTGTTTTGCGGTGGGCTGCGAGAGACTCCAGGTAAATCAGCTGCTTTATTCTCTTTCATCCGCTGATTTTGCACTCTCTTCACTCTTGTGTTTCTGACTCGCTGAAACTTGACCAGGATGCATAATTAAACACGCGCACTCTTTAATGTTCAAAGGCCGATTGATGGGGTGAACAGGACTTTTTTGGATGCGCAAATCTACAGGGACGAGTCAAAATCAGAACCAGGAGACATAAAAGAGCTCATCTCCAGCAGGACTCACCCTGAAGCTTCATTAAAGATTCACAGACGCTAGCAAGGAGAGGTATGAGAGAATAACAAAGAGAATACCGTGCCTCATCATTTCTCCACACATTTTATATTCAAGGTGCTCGCAGACTGCTGTGTCAGATCTCTTTTTTTAGCATTTCGTTTAACAGCGCAGGGGAGGCAAATGTCTCTTTGTTTTTCTCTCGGTGCATATGTAATTACTTCTGGCGGGCGAGTGGAACAGTATCCCGGTCCCTCGGTCAGAGAGACAGAGGTGGCGTCTCTACAATGCAATTTGGTTTAAAAATACACCCCAAATCTCATTTCCTCTGCATTAAAGGATCCCGTGTTAAAACAGGCTAGAGAACAGCACTAAATCATCTCTGTTTAACACGCTACACATAAACAGATGAACGCTGATGAAACTAAAGCCATGCATGCACATTGTTTAATGTGTGTTGTGTGGAAACATGTTAAATCACTTATTTTAGGGATTTCTCATAAATGTCTGACCCAGTGCTGCAAGACATGCTTTACTTACTTAGAGTTTTGGTCTTGTTTTCAATCTAAATATCTTAAGAGTGTTAAATCAAAAAGCTTTTTCTAGATGAGCAAAAAAGAAAAAAAAAAAGAAATAAAACATCAAAATGGCGACGCAGTGGCGCAGTAGGTAGTGCTGTCACCTCACAGCAAGAAGGTCGCTGGTTCGAGCCTCGGCTGGGTCAGTTGGCGTTTCTGTGTGGAGTTTGCATGTTCTCCCTGTGTTCACGTGGGTTTCCTCCGGGTGCTCCGGTTTTTCCCACAGTCCAAAGACATGCGGTACAGGTGAATCGGGTAAACTAAATTGTCCGTAGTGTATGAGTGTGAATGAGTGTAGGTGGATGTTTCCCATAGATGGGTTGCGGCTGGAAGGGCATCCGCTGCGTAAAAACGAGCTGAATAAGTTGGTGGTTCATTCCGCTGTGGCGACCCTGGATTAATAAAGGGACTAAGCCGAAAAGAAAATGAATGAATGAACATTAAAAGTAAATGAGTTTTTCCTTTAAACATGCTAAATAATTTTCAGTGGGGTAAGAAAAATAATATTGTTTTTGCTTTGATATACAGCAGGGGTTCTCAATGTCTTCATTAAAAGGTCCAAATCTGAATTTTTATTAAGGTCAAAGGTCCGGAACAATTAATATTACATAACTTGTTTTTAATAAATATCCATAACATGCATCACAAGTCAGCACTAGGCATGGGACGATAACCGTTTTCAAGGTATACCGCGGTTTTGGAAAAGTCAAGGTTTTAAAATTTTCTGTAATACCGTTCCTACGGTATGTGATTTTTTTATTTACTTTTTTTTTTTTTTTTTTTTTTTTGGACAACAGTAACTCCAGCAGAAAAAAAAAAATCCAAAGATGGCGTTTGAAATTGTAAAAGAAATCAGTGTTTTTGAAACAAATGAAGACAGCAGAAGTCAATGATTCATTTGAATTATTTAGCTTGGCATGTTTATCGCTCCAAAATATTATAAATGTTTATCAAAACAAATAAAAACATTTTAAAATTGTGTTTTCTAAAGGGAAAAAAGGTTTTTGTTTTTTACCCAGACATTTAAAAAGATTATATTTTACCGTGAAAACCAAGATACCGTGAAAATGTGATATTTTTTATTCAAGGTTATCATACCGTAAGAAACTTATACCGGCCCACATGCCTAGCCAGCACTATTTATTTTTCTTTAAATAAAGTGTCATTTGCATTCAAAACACATTACAGTTTTTCTCAGTGGCTTGGTGCATTTCTCACAACACTATTTACATTTGCACAACAGTTAATGCATTTCAAATACAATTAGTACAAACTGCAATACCTAGCTGATAACCAGCAAAAGTGTGTCACTTGCTCAAAATGGATAGCTCATTCCTCAAAAGCAAGTATTCATATCAATGAACGTGTCAGTGTCATCAAGATGAAAAGTCCTGCCACCATTGTTTATGAACAAGATAGTCAAATGGCTTTGTCATGTTTTCCTTATGACACTTTACTCTGTACATTTTTTCCTATGCAAAACAGTCAGATTTTGGTGACACTTCATGAAAATGCTCAAGACAGCACTATATACTATTTGCACAGCCATTTAAAAACTACAGTAAAGTTAGACATCACTGCATTTAGTGAGGTATCTGAGTACAAGACACTGAATATGTATGTTTCACTTTTTTACTGCATTTGCTCTTTACAATTCATATTTATTCACAGCAACATAAACTTCCTTTGGCTAGAGCTGTGCACAACTGTAAACAATTTTGCAGTACATATTGGAACTAAACCCACAACATACACAGGTCTGTAAATCATTCATCAAATTGTTCAATTTAAAAGACATTTTTAGGAAAAAAAGTATTTACATTTTTTAAATAAAATTTGCTTGGCAGATTTTGACAACTAGTTCAACATTTTTGTGTGTAATGACTGAAGTAATGAAATGAGGACTATTAGTTTTATATGGAATGACTATTCAGCATCCACAAGTTTAGTTAATTTTGACTGACATGACATCAAACAGCAGAGAGTTGTATTAAAGCAATTGATGCATGTCCAAAAGCATTCACAATTTGTTGGAAGGAATGAGAAACTGCTACTGTGATGTGCACAAATGACTAATTGTTTTGGGAAATGTATTAACTGTTGTGCAAATGTAAATAGTGTTGTGAGAAATGCACCAAAGTGACTAAGAAAAACTGTAAATACAATGCAAATGTGGCAAAACCAGCAATAAGTGCATTTTTGTACAAAACACAACAAAAAGTAGGCTGGATGCAGTATAGTATCTGGATGCAGCCATGATGATGCAAGCTGAGATTGCATATCTCAGAGATGCAATGTCAGACACTATGCACTCAATGGAGCTAGTGACGTCACTGTGAGGGGTGGGGTTAGGTGTATTTTGTGAATACTGAAGTACATTAATACAATTTTATTTAATTTCTTATGGAAGAATTGTACATCTGTAAATCTGTTGTTTTGAATTCCCTTAAAAATGGGGGACTTGACTTTTTGGATTTATCTTCTCTAAATAAGACTCTTAAAATGAATTGGTTAAAATTTTGTTTGAATAAACCTTCTCTCTGGAATATTATTCCCAATTTTATTTTTGACCAACTTGGAGTTCTTTTCTTTCTATTATTATGCGATTATAAGATGGAGAAATTTCCAGTAAAGCTTTCTGCTTTTCATGCTCAAGCCTTGTTGGCGTGGAAACTGATCTACAAGCACGATTTTTCACCACAACATTATTTTATTTGGAACAATAGATGTATTTTGTATAAAAGCTATTTTTTTGAGAGGTGGTTTTGAAAAGGGTATTGTTTAAGTTTTTTAACACGCAAGGGTATCTTATGACATAACATGAGTTTCTTGTACATTTTACCTTTGCTGTGACTTCCAAGGAATTTTCTCTTGTGTTCTCTACAATTGATTCTAATATTGTTTCCTTATTTAGAGATGTAACTTGGATTCATATGCCCATAATCAGTTTAGCTGATACAATGTGTGGTAAATTTAGTTTTTCATGGTCTAAAAATAACAAATCTATTCGCTCTCTTTTTGTTAAACCAAGTTCTTTTCAAACCTAGCTCTATTACCTATTGAAAAATTTTGTAAGAATTCCTAAATGGGTCATTTTTAATATTTGGTCATTACCTCTTTTTTTTTTTTGTTACAAACAAGATAAAGGAATTATCTTTTAAACTAATTCAAAAATTCTATCCGGTTAAACATTTCCTCAGTAAATTTAAAAAGGATATTGATATAAATTGCTATTTTTGTTCTTTGCATTTGGAAACTGTACCACAGCTTGTTTGTAATTGTAAGAATTGTATTTAATCATTTATACTCTTGTTTTTTTTTTTTTTGTACTGTTATTATTATTATTTACCTTCCATCCCCCTGACATTATTTCATATGCTATATTGTTATGTAGTGGTGTTTAAAGCATAATAAAAAATAAACAAATAAAAAAAAAAAATTGTGGATACTGCCATTCAAAATGTTTGTTTTCACTCTTTACAACTCCAGTTGTCTCATTGCAAATCAAGCGGAATGGCTTTGTGCTGGCTTGTGGCAAAATAAACGCATACTTATCTGCCCATTCAATTTTGAACTGTCGATTATTTTAATCAAGTTTTCTTTTCCGTGAGATGGACATCTTCATCCATTCAAATGGTCACATAGCACAATTTGAGTCCTTTACGCATGCAATGCGAAATGGAGTCTGGTTCGGATTGAAGACCGGAGTCCGGACTTTGAGAAGCCCTGATATGAAGTAATACTATTTTCTTACCCCATTGGTAGATTATTTTGCTTTTAAATAAAACATAAATAAACACATAATATAATTTTGCAGTGAATAAAAATAATGCACTAATTGAAATATAAAATAAATAAATAAACCAATAAGCACTTTCTAGACGAATTGTGCTCGAAGTGAGAATTATTGTCTTTCCAGGAAAAAACAATACAAACTAATTTTGGTAGATTATTTAGCTTTTTTAAACTCATTTAATAGACAATGCTTCTAGAAAATAGGGCTAGGTGATTAATCGAAAAGTAATCAAATTTTTCAAATACTTTCCCTACAGCATGTGGAGTCATGTGATCCCGCTCTGTTAAGACTGATTTATATTTCTGCATCAAATGCACTGTATGCTGCTGGGCAGCCTTCACAAGGTCGCTGCGCACCTCATGAAAAATATAACTACAGATCACACGTTTGCATTACATTGACGATGATTGGAAGCTGCGCCAGAGATGCCTTGAGACAGCATATTTTCTTTTATAATAAAATTATTATTTACATTAAAATGTTTACTTACAGAAGATTTAGAAATGCACTGTTTAAAATATTATTTACAGGATATACAAGAGTAATTTTATTTAGAAGTGATACTGCTTATTTTACTGCTACATTGAAAATAATTCATTTTGTTTCCAAAGGTAATTTATTTTACTTTTTTTATAAGAAAAAAGTTACTGCCAGTTCTACACAATCTGTGTTTTGAATTTCAACATTGATTTTCAATAAATAATCATAGCTAAAAGATGTGTGTGTTTTAGGCATGAGACAATATCCCTTTTCAAGGTATGGTGGTTTGGAAAAGTCAAGGTTTTAAAACCACCAACATTTTCTGTTATCCGTTCCTAAGGTATACGTAAGTTTATTTTTGGCCTGAAGTAATGGTTAGGACTTGGGTTAGGGTTACAACAGTATCTCCAGCAGAAAAGATATCCAAAGAAGCTGTTTTAAATTGTAAAGAAATCAGTGTTTTTGAATGAAGACAACAAAAGTCAATGGTTCATTTGAATGATTTAACCTGACATTTTTACTGGTCCAAAAATTTTTTATGTTTCCCAAATTAAAATATATTGTGTTCAAAGGGGAAAAAAGGTTAGTTTTTTAGACATTTAAAAGAACATAGAGCAGTAATCACAATACCGTAAACCGTAATATTTTTATCCAAGGTTATCATACTGTCAAAATCATATACCGGTCCATGCCTAGTGTGTTTACTTCAATTATTTAAAACAAGGAATGAATCCTTCATTCAAAAATCTCTCACTTGTAATATGTGAGCATATTTACTGTACAAAACCTGTCAGTGAACTGTGAGGGTAAAAAACAAATAATTAAAAATAATCGTTCATTAATCGTAATTGAGTCAAAATGTTCAATTAATCGAGATTTTGAATTTAGGCCATATTACCCAGCCCTAGAAATTTTTTATGTATTTAAAAAAAATTGCAGTGTAACAGTGCTTGTTTATTTAGAATATGCTGGATTTTCGGTGTAACAACTTTTGTTCATAACATTGTTATTTTATGTGATCCAACGCATATGAATTTATTTTACAGTAACTGTACCACATCAACACATAAATCATTAAATATTTTTTTTTATCTATGGAGAAAGAAATCTCTATATAAATAACAGTGGGGTTACAGATGCTCAAAATTGATTGAGAACAAGTTGCATGTTGACCTTTGACAGATTTGTTTTGTTTACTGTTAATAGCACTAGAGGACATGAAGTGTTGCCATTGCTGCAAATGAAAAAGGAACAAAATCAGTCAGGGAAAATCATTACTTTGCCTCACATCATTTCAAACACCTGCCATAAAGGTGAAATTCACCAGAAAAGCTGCAGGCCTACAAATGTATGTGTGTATACACTCACCAGCCACTATATTAGGTACACCTGTCCAACTGCTGGTTAAAGCAAATTTCTAATCAGCCAATCACATGGCAGCAACTTGAGAACAATCTGTTGCCGTTTTAACCAAGCATCAGAATGGGAAAGACAGGTGATTTTAATGACTTTGAACGTGACATGGTTGTTGGTCTGAGTATTTCAGAAACTGCTGATCAACTGAGATTTCCATGCACAACCATCTCTAGGGTTTATAGAGAATGGTCCAAACAGGGAAAACATTTAGTGAGCAGCAGTTCTGTGGGCACAAGTGCCTTGTTGATTCCAGAGGTCAGAGGAGAATGGCCAGACTGGTTTGAGCTGACATAAAGGCAACAGTAACTCAAATAACCACTTGTTACAACCAAGGTATGCAAAAGAACATCTCTAAATGCACAAAATGTCAAACCTTGAGGTGGGCTACAGCAGCACAAGACCACACCGGGTGCCACTCCTGTCAGCTATGAACAGGAAACTGAAGCTACAATTTGCACAGACTCACCAAATTTTGGTCTATCACAGATTGGAAAAGTGTTGCCTGGTCTGATAAGTCTCAATTTCTGCTGTGACATTCAGATGGTAGGGTCAGAATTTGGCGTCAACAGCATGAAATCATCCTGCTTTGTATCAATAGTTCAAGCTGGTGGTGGAGGTGTAATGGTGTGAGTGATATTTTCTTGGCACACTTTGGGCCCATTAGTGCCAATTGACCAGTGTGTCAACGCCACAGCCTACCTCAGTATTGTTGCTCACCATGTCCATCCCTTTATGACCACAGCATCTTCTGATGGCTACTTCCAGCAGGATAGCACGCCATGTCATAAAGCGCGAATCATCTCAGACAGCTTTCTTGAACATGACAATGAGTTTACTGTGTTCAAATGGCCTCCACAGTGACCAGTACTCAATCCAATGGAGCACCTTTGGCATGTGGTGGAATGGGAGATTTGCATCATGGATGTCCATGGATGTGTTTCCAGTAACTTCTTGAATCTATGTCACGAATTATTAAATCAGTTGTGAAGGTGAAAGAGGGTCCAACCAGATACTAGTAAGGTGTACCTAATACATTGGCAGGTGAGTGTATATTTTACATTTATATCTCTTCAAAAGATTTGGATAAACCTACATAATTAATTTTTTTAAGCATGACAGTTGTTTTAGACTTTCACATTTATTGTTATTGAGCTAATGCTTTAAGAATTACAAGGGGTTTTGATGCAGGACAGTGACCAAACAGATTGTAATAAAATTTTAAAATAATAGATAGGATAAAATACATAATCATAAAAGATTAGTTTCTGCTGTGTAAAACACATGCTGGATAAGTTGACGGTTCATTCCACTGTGGCAACCCCTGATAAATTAGGGAGTAAGCCAAAGGAAAATTAATGAATGGATTAGCATAATAAAATAAACCTGTAAAAACTGACCACATATCTTCTGAAGGCTTTAATTAAACTGTTGGATTCATATGTATTTTCTTTCTACTTTTATCTCTTTAAAGACATTTTTGAAGCATCAGCGTTTTTGATGAACAGATTTTCAATGTAGGCACAGAAAAGTGATCTTTAGATTTCATTATGAGAATATATTTCATTGTTTTGAAAGATGATCAAATTTTCATTCTGAGGTAAGCTGACTCTCAAAGAACTACAAAGGTTTTCACACAGAATGCACAGCACATGTTCAGGATGTGATAGAAACGAAAGAGAACTCAATACATCCATATACTGTAGACAGGCCTTTACCAACACATGGTGCGCTATAATGAGAACTCATCTGCTAACGCACAGCTTTCAAAAGAACTTTGAATGAGCTCGTTTTGACCCTCAACTGAGAGCCTCCATTAAGGAATCTTCGTCTTATACGTTTCTTTTTATTCCCACTAAGATTTGTTCCTTTCAATCTCCCTCTGTCCTTGGATTCGCGGGAACAACTGCTCCGCCGCACACTTCAGGCCAGTCCGCTTCATGGTTGCTCCTTTGAGTACGAGGTTACGGTTCATGGACGGTTGGAATAGTGAAAAATCAGACGCCGAGTCCTAGAGGTTTAGAGGGAACACTCATTTTTATGTGTTGCTATAAAGGACGTTCATTCCTCAAAGGCTTTCTGTGCACACAAAACATGGCCATCAAATGAGGCCTGAAGTGAAATCATTGTGTTACGTGTTTCTCAAGGCCACCAGATTACAGTGATGATCGGAAATGAAGGGTTTCTGTCTGTCCTTGCCAGCTGTATTATTAAAAAGCGAACAGTAGCTGGTTATCTCTTCTCTTGAGATGCCACTACCTGACAGACCACACTAGACAGACTTTAAACATGATCGCGCTGATCGTTCTTGACAATGCAACAGGTCACATGAGGAGAGAAAATGAGCCAAAGAAGGGCTGCAAGGTTTTAATTGCAGGTATGGTTTATAAAAGAGAGACGTGAGCTTCATTATTCAACAGTGAGCTTCATTATTGTTGATGAAACTTGGTGCTCAGAGCGAAGCCTCTGGCTATAAGCCAACTGCTTCTGTAGCACAGTCTCAACGCTGTATTAATAAGACGAGAGGCAGGCAGGAAGAATAAGAGAGTGACTTCCAAATAACCATGTAGGCTACGTGTGAAAAAGCAGTGTCAGAGTCTTGTCAGAATTACTATGTATTATCAAAGTTCCTTTGAAGGCAAGTCATGCATTATCTTTAAATGGGGAAACATTGAATTCTCCAAATCTGTTTGCAAAGCTTAAGATTACATTTCATATCTCAAAGCACCAATGAAATTGAACAACTGTCTTTTAAATTTTGTGATTAAACATTTAAATAAAAAAAAAATTATAATAAATCAGGTTGCCTAATCTAATGTTCACACGAAGGCAATATCATAACACCAACTTCATTTTTAGTTCTAAATCACTTGCTCCTGTACTTAGGGCTTACTCACACTATGCTATCCGAACCGTGCCCAGGCCCGTTTCCCGGATCGTTTGAGAAGTGTGAGTGCTTTGAATCGGGCTCAGGCACGGTACACTTGGGCAGCCCTGGCCCGGTTGGAAGAGGTGGGCCTGAGCGCGGTTCACTTAAGCTCAGGTGCGCTATGCTTACAGTGTGAGTGCAAGCGTGCCTGAGCCCGAAACTGAAAGCGAGACGTGACTTTTTTAAGGGACTGTTTCATATGGATTAATTAATCATTCGTACTGTTCAATGAACGTAAACTGTCGTAGATTATTAAAGACACAAATCCCTCACTGCACGTCAGCTGCGCCTTCAGCAAACTTCCTAATTCCTGCAGCATGAGGACTGTTTATGAGCGTCAAAAGTGGCTGATCTGTTCGGCAAAATATTAGACTGCGTGTCACCACATATCAAACAATTTAAACGATATATCTAAAGAAATCTCCACTGTGCTGAGCGAGAGCGCTTACTGAGCAGTGCATCATCGATGATGTAAGCGCGCACAGGCCCAAATGTAATGTGAGTGCGGGCCGTCAGGGGAGACGGAAGGGGGGACAATCGTGCTTTGGCCCAGTTCAAGGCAACTGTACATAGTGTGAGTACGGCCTTAATCTAGCAACCCGCGCTTGCGTTTGTTTTGATCCAGGAGTGCAATACCTAGTTCAACCACTGGGTGTCAAACTTACAACTGCACCTTTTATTTTATTTTTTTTATTTTTTTGCATAAATCTGTTAATCAACATCAGTCCTGATCAAAACTACTAAATTGTTTAGAAAAAAAAAATCACAGGATTTTAACTCTTTAATTGCCCAATTCATAAATGATGTCACTGATTAGTAAAAAAAACACAAAATTATGTATTTTTAATATAAAAGTAATTGTGGACTGGATTTTTTTAAAACCTTTTATCAGAGTCTTGTGAAACAACATTGCCTTTGTTGCATTGTTTTTGATAGATTTTTTTTTCTCCCTGATTTACTGTTGGTGGCTGTTTTTGCCCCATTGACTTCCATTATAACCATTTTTTTTTTTTAACAAAACCATGACACCATATAATTATGCATTTTTTATTGTTAGTGGTTTTCACTGTTGGCAAGAGGTATAATTTGTAATTTTTACTGTTGATCATCAGTTGGCACCATTAACCCTTTTGATGGGCTTGTGCAAAAAAAAAAAACAAAGCTTAGTTTCTGGATTTTATATGGAGTATAAAAGCAAATTAAAGTGTGTGTATGTGTGTGAGAGGGACCTTTGCACACTTACCTTGATGTGTCTGAGAAAATCTAAATATGCATCTCAGCTCTCAGAACTACATGGAGTAAACAAATTAAAGACTGTGTATTTATGCACCATCAAATGTGGTCATATTGGAAGAAAATTGGGAGAAAATTTTAAATCTAACAATGCATCAAAGCCAATGCTGTTACTAATCATTCACATGTTCAAGACTGTGAAAAAAAGGTAAAAAGAAAATCCAGTCCACACTTACATTTTATATTGAAAATACGTCATTTTTTGTGTCTGTTTTGGCCAAATCAGTGAGATGATTTGTGAACGTGTGAATTAAAGAGTTAAAAACCTGTATTTTATTTTTTTTAAACATTTAGCAGTTTTGATCAAGACTGAGCTGATTAACAGATTTTTGCAAAACATGTAAAAAAATTATCTGATGCATTTTTACAGCAGTTTAATTTAGTGGATGTTTTAATCCCCAACATAACAAAAGGGTAGTAAATTTAAACAGTGCACAAGGGTTAAAGTAACATAAAAATATTTGTTGTCTGGACTTGTGTTTATGTTGTTAGTGTTTATGTTGATTCATGTTGAATGTTGACTAAAACAGGATGACTATAACATAGTCACTATAACTATAACTGTCCTTGAATTAACAAACAAGTCCAAAAAAAAAAAAAAAAAAAAAAAAAAACATAAGTCAGTCATTTTAAAAGATGCTGCTTTGTTTAGACTCTAAAGATAAGGTCTGATCGTGACTACTTGCGAGTGAGTGTGTTGGTGTGTGTTTTGCTCACAGTGAGTAAGTAGATGTGCATTATGCTGTTTGGCTTTGAGGGCCACACCCCTCAAGCACATTAACAATCTGCTGGTCAGGGGCCATTCCACCCCCTGAGGGCCATGATCCTTGAACTCCCTTTAGCCTACTGTATCAGTCTAACAAAGCACATTAGGAAAATCCACAGTGGACACTGAGACTTCATTACAGACAGGCAGGCAGGCAGGCAGGCAGGCAGGCAGGCAGACAGACAGACAGATAGACAGATAGACAGATAGACAGATAGATAGATAGATAGATAGATAGATAGATAGATAGATAGATAGATAGATAGATAGATAGATAGATAGATAGATAGATAGATAGATAGATAGATAGATAGAGAGATAGATAGATAGATAGATAGATAGATAGATAGATAGATAGATAGA
>CAIGQZ010032997.1:14884260-14898320 GCA_903798205.1 Danio tinwini
TATATATACAGACAATGACACAAATCATAAAAATAAAGCTAATTTATTTTGGTCTCTTGTTAGGACAAGATCTAAATCAGATCAAAAACGGTAGGGATTAAACCAAAGGAAGGTTGTATAACTCTTATTTTTATCATAGTTTCTCTCAGATTTCACTCCCCGGAGCATCTGACATCATGTACCTCACTCAGGACATGCGTTACAGGTACTTTCCCTACCGTAATATGCCTAAAACAGGAATTGCCATAAAACTTTTCAATGGCAGGGAAGCGTTTTCACTCATTAACTGCAGGGAAAGAGTTAAACAAAAAACATTTTGCGATTTTACGCAGATCATATCAACCATAAATGCACAAATAATGTCCTTCAATTTGGTCACGTCCAGCAGCCATCATCCATGAACCAATCTCCATCATTGTACATTAAGCTGCTTAATGTTCTGTCTGTTCCATTGCTCTGTTTGTTAGATGTTTGCTCACACTTTGCTGTCTGACGCACGTCAAAAGCACAAAACACCCAATCCGTGTCACAGGATGCCTAATCCAATCTTTGCATTGACTTCACATGTAAATCACTCACGCTTCATCTGCGTCTGCTTACTGCGCAGGCTGCAAAACAATTCCCTCACTCTATTGTAATGATTTTGAGGGCGCAGGTGAGATGTAATTTTTCGAGAGACACTCAAATATATCACGTGTGCTGCGTATGCAACGTCTATAGCTCATGTAAAACAACTAATTGTAAACTGAAAATATGTATAATTTGATTATATGATTTGGAATTTGATGTTTTATGAGATTAAGCTGCAGTCTAGGCGCTGGAAGCTTGAGAACGCTGAACATCTGCAAAGACTCGGCTGTCCCTGTAGGTCACAGGAGTCAGACACATGCTCTCCACTCCTCCATGACCACCACAGCTGCTACTCAGGAAAAGGCCTGGTCCAGGATTGTGGAACCTTGGGATCATCTCTTCACAGGTCTTGGATTGCATCAGTGGCACTGCATAATCTCTGGGGGTCTCGGGATGAGGTGGAAATAGAGAATAAAGAGAATAATTAGCGTAGCTGCTGTTCATAGTGTATATAAATGAGATGCATGGAGCACATTCATGCATCATACCGTTATGTGTATGCTTTGCTAAAAAGATTGGTCTTTATTCTATTTTTGAACTGCGAGAGTGTGTCTGAGCCTTGGTCATTATCAGGAAGACTATTCCAGAGTTTAGGAGCCATAAATGAGAATGCTCGACCTCCTTTACTCGACCTTGCTATTCTAGGTACTACCAGAAGCCCTTAGTTTTTAAATCTTAAAAAGCGGGTTGGATTGCAGCGAG
This sequence comes from Danio tinwini, assembly GCA_903798205.1. Classification (NCBI taxonomy): domain Eukaryota; kingdom Metazoa; phylum Chordata; class Actinopteri; order Cypriniformes; family Danionidae; genus Danio; species Danio tinwini. The sequence goes on from CAIGQZ010032997.1 coordinate 14,885,593, forward strand.
ACAGAAGGTTGGTTGGATAAACAGGAGCTACATTTTTTAAAGCTTTATAGGTAAGAAGTAATATTTTAAAATCAATACGAAACTTAACAGGCAGCCAGTGTAAGGAGGATAAAATTGGAGTGACATGATCATATTTTCTAGACCTGGTAAGAACTCTGGCAGTTGCATTTTGTACTAGCTGAAGTTTGTTAATAGAGGATGCTGGGCAACCAGCGGACAGAGCATTACAGTAAACCAGCATAAAAGCATAAACTAGCTTTTCTACATCTGAGATGGATAGCATACTTCGTAATTTAGCGATATTTCTCAGATGAAAAAAAGCAGTTTTTGTGACATGGAAGATATGATTTTCAAAAGTTAAATTGCTGTCTAATATGACACCCATATCTTTTATAGTAGAGCTAACTTTGTATCTCTCTAATTGTAGGTTGAGTTGTGAGATCTACTGTGTACTGGATTTAGGCCCAATATGTAAAAATTCTGTTTTGTCTGAATTTAAGAGAAGAAAATTGTTGGTCATACAGTCTTTAACATCTTTAATACACTCAGTTAGCTTAGACAGTTCAGACGTTTTATCAGGTCTAGTTGAGATGTATAATTGAGCATCATCTGCATAGCAGTGAAAGCTGATCCCATGTCTTCAAATAATGTCTCCCAGAGGTAGCATGTATATTATAAACAGCAAAGGGCCTAAAACTGATCCTTGAGGCACCCCATAATTTACTTGCCTGACTTGTGAAGGCTGTCCATTAATATTCACCAACTGGTAACTGTCAGCTAAGTATGACTTAAACCACTGAAGAGCCTGGACACCTGTAGAATATAAGCGGTCTATGAGGATATTGTCAATGGTGTCAAATGTGATCCAGTAGAACTAATAGCTGTCACGGTTGTGGATCTATCTGTTCTTCTTGTATGTGTGTGTGTGTGTGTTTGTGTGTGTGGGGGAAGTGGGTGTGTTTGTTTGTTATATCTTCACTGCATGGTGTGTGTGTGTTTACATTCATCAGCTGGGTTATCACGTATCTTGTTACCACTCATCTCACTCAGCTGTTTTCTATCTACCACAGCTGTTGCGCATTACCGCGCACCTTTATATGTTCAGTGTTTGCAGATAGCGTTTGTCAGTCTGTTGTTTGTTCACCGCTGTGTCTGCTTCCTGTTAGGCACTCTCGCTAAATCCGCTGATGGTGAATCGTCATAAGTCTGTAATATTTGGACCTTATGCACGTCTCTGTTTCATTGATGTTGTTGCAACTGCCTGCACTGATGACAACCATATCAGTAAGAAACTTCGCTCCGGATCTGCTGCTCTGATGAACTACTACCGCTGTTAAGCGTATTGATTTCCTTGAGAGTTGCTCCATAGCACTAACCTCCCCTTCCCTCGATTATCTGGTAAGATATCAGTGAGAGACTTCACTCTGGATCTGTTTCTCGGATGAACTATTACCGCTGTTTAGCGTGTTGGATTCCTTGTGAGGCGCACCCTTGCTCTACACAATTCCTCTATATCTGGTGAGATCAATACCAGTTGTGACTCTTGTTATCTCTATTAATAAATCATCTTGCATTTGGGTCTTCTGTGTATGATTGTGACAATAGCAAGATTCTCCCTGGGTCAGCAGCTAAGAGTAAATCGTTGGTTATTTTCACTAATGCGGTTTCTGTACTGTCAAGAGGCCTGAAACCTGACTGAAACACCTCAAACATTGTTCATCTGCAAAAAGGAGCATAATTGGGTAGAAACAACTCTTTTTCTAGTATTTTAGACATAAATGAAAAATTTGAAACTTTCTAGCAACAAAGAAACAAACATAACTTTTGTTCCGATATGTCTTTCAAAACAACATTTTCACTTTGAGATGCATGCAGGCAGTCTAGTAACTCATACACAATTACAGACTATATTGCAATAAAATATTAAATTTTAACTGTAATAACTTCATAAAATATAAAGAAAAGATAATCACTTAAACTTTACAAGTTGTTGGAGAAAAGATCAAAGTCCCATAATGAAATTCAAAAGCATAAATGAACCACAAAATATGTAAAGCTTTTTAATCAGATTTTTTTTTTTTACAGTGTTCTTTAGTTCAGTACCACTTAAAGTGGGTGGAATTATGACTATAGTTGCCTATACTGGCCTATATGACTATACTGGACCTTCATCTGACCACAATGCTGTCATTGGAATAGTCAGTCAAGATGACTGGACCATTTTTATATAGGGGTGCAAGAATAACCACAGGACTACCATTTGGCTTTTTGCAGTCTGTTGTCTGTCTCTCTAAAGAGTTTTATTACTGGCTTCAGTAAAGCAAGTGGCCAACATATAGATACTTTCAGTCAGTGCATGCTGTCTGGTATCTGGACGGATTATTCTGTTACCTTAAAACAGAAAAGGCCCAAAGTGCTCTTGGACTTGTTTAGAAAACACTACCAGCTTTCTTTCTCCCTGTGACCAGCTCTGGGAATGGACATTCTTTAAAGTATTTGTCTTTGCTATAGCGTGTTTTTTGAGAGTATGTTGTTGGCTTTCAGAGTCGCTATTTTTTGTTTCAAAGGTTATATATATATATATATATATATATATATATATATTAGTTGAAATCAGCAGTCAAAATCTGTTTTGAACTTCCACAATTATATCAGCCATGTTTTCAACATTATAAAACAATTGTACATATAAGAACTGTTTGAACAGTTGTCATTATAGCTCGAGTTTATGTTATCGCTTGGAGCTTTACCTGTATAGCTTTACAATTTCAGAATATGCAGAAATTGCAGAAAATGTTAATTGTGTATATATGAAAATGTATATCTGAAGCCTGAGTTAACATCTACAATGTGTGCTTAATGTATGCATGGGCTTCATTCAATTTACTTGTGCATCTATTGACTTGATCTTATACTGTACTGTATGTAGATTGTTTGATTGTATTAAAAAACCTACCACTTAATGCTAATGGATAATGTCTAAAGGGCAATGTGTGTAGCATCCTAAGTTTCTTTCTTAAAAAAGAAATTACATTCTCAATCGGTCATAAAAAAAAAAATCAAGATGCAATAGGTGCAGAGTTGTATGAAGAAGTGTTTAGCATGGTTTGTGATTGTCAGTGTTAGTGTAACGATGAACAGTGTGCTTTCTTTGGATTAAGTTAAATGTAATTAGTGGTTTACATTTGTTAGCTGCATTATTTGACGTAAGGCACACACACACAGAGAGAGAGAGAGAGAGCGAGAGAGAGCAAGCAGTATTGTGAGTGTTTGCTCTCCTCGTGGCCCTGATGCAGTAGTGTACATCAGTAAATCATCCTTGTGTATTGATCAGTCTTAGCTGGTTTATGGCCTGATGTTGTAAATGTCATGTTTTAACTGTTCGTGTTTGATATCAATCTGATTAAAGCAGTTACTTCCATAAAGAAAATGTACACAGCAAATATTCCGAATCTGTCATCAGTGATTACTCAGTGATTAAATAGCATGTAGATTACTATATGACCATCAATTTGTCAGCGCAAATATTTCTCTGCCTTTCTGTTTGTACTGTTTCACTAGCAAAAAAAGAAGGAAAAATCAATTCAGAACAATGTGCTTCTGTCCACATGGCTTAAGCAAAGAACAACAGCAATGTGGACATTTACAAGACATTTTACAAATAATTATGTAACTTTTGGTCAAATACTGTTTAATATGCATAAGCAGTGAGGAAAACTCACTTCTATACTGATGTGTTGGTCATTGAGATGGCAGAACTATTTATGGGTTTTAACTTTTTAATCAGAACTAAAAGATAACAATTAAAGATAAGTACATTGCATAATCCTACCTGACACCATTCATACCATTGTTTACTTTTTATTATACCATGTTTAAAGTCCCTGTGAAATCATTTCATAATTAATTTTATGTGTTAGTGTCAATATGTTCATCCTGTGTTCGAAACAGTGATACAATTCCCATCTAGAAAAGATAAACATTCAAAGCTCTAAATTGGTCAATTCTGACTAAATGAATCAATTATTTAGTTGACGTCACCCCCACTTTAGCTTCTCATCAAATCTTTGTACCAATCAAATTTGATATGCCTTGGCCCCTTCAAGACACTATAATGTCTCTGAAATTAGTGATTCATTAAATTTCCTTCAGCTGAGTCCCTTATTCATCTGGAGTCGCCCCAGCGGAATGAACTGCCAACTTGAATGCCCAGTGAATGCCCTTCCAGCTGCAAGCCAGTACTGGGAAACACCCACTCACATTCACACACATACACTACGGCCAATTTAGTTTATTCAATTCACCTATAGTGCATATCTTTGGACTGTGGGGGAAACCGGAGCACTCAGAGGAAATGCACGGAAACCAAGGAGAACATGCAGACTCCACACAGAAACAACAACTGGCCCAGCCAGACCAGTGACCATCTTGCTGTGAGGTGACAGTGCTAACCACTGAGCCACCATGTCCCCCCAGAAATCTTAATATGTTTTTATTAAGTTTTCCATTAATTGTATTTTATTAACATTTACCCCTACACTAACTCTAAACCCCACAATTTGCTGATTTGTTCACATCAAAAAGCATTCAAGTGCCTCCAAAAACCACAGTGCATTGCATTCCATTTTGTCTTCAGCTTCTTAAGGCACTAGTTATTTATTATATAAGAAAAAAAGGCTCACAGTGACTTCTCCTACGGCAGCAAACTTGTTCTTCTTTTTAATATGTGGCATCAGTTTATCAGGAAGTGACTCTTTTGTTGCATTTCATTTTTCATATTACATTTATTTTACAATCGTTTTGCCACAAATTTCAGAACCCTGGTGTCAATTTTCAAAACTCCAGACACAAAATTCACAACCATTGCCAAAAATGCATGTTTGCTAAACTCTTAACTCTTTTTTTTTTCAAATGCATGGCTACAATGCATATAAGTCAAAGATACTTTGTTTATTGAACTAATATCACCTTTTTTAGCACATAGTATACAGTAAGTAGGCGAATTGGGATGCAGCATTTGACTCATTGCATGGAAAGCATAACATATGCATTTTGATGTGATCTGTGAAGTCACGTAAGTTGACGTCACAGCAGGTGGAGCATGTGAGGAAACAAGTGTGCGAGTGAATAATAAAAAGAGTTATGTATACTCCAGCAAATGAATTGAAAGTGAACAAAAGAAACATAAACATCACAGAAAGGGTGCTTCATTCACAAATGTTGTATGCAATGTGTCAGTATAGGTTTAATTTGTATCTTTGGATGTAAACAAAGCGAGACTAAACATGATTTACTTTGGTTGAAATTAAGTTGGTTTTGGCATTAATGTGACATAAACCACAGTGGTAATTAAGGTATGGCTAGAGAGATGCAGCACAGAGTGGATTATGTAAATGAGACGGCACAAACCACAAAACATACTAGACCTATTTGAATTATGTAGTTAACTGTATTTTAAAGTAAAAAAAAACTGTAAGTCACAGTAAGTTTTACTGTTACAGTCATGAATTTGAGAGTTGTGATACAGACTATTGCAACTGGAGCTACTCTATATACATATGCACTGCCCTCTGTTCCTTTTTCTAGTTGAGATTACATCAAACATAGAAACAAAAACACATTTTATAGCACTTCAAGGGACCTTTAAAGCTGTGTACAGAAGAGTTTCAGTTATCCAACTGGTTCTCCACAGATATAATGGATCGCTTCAAAGAGTTGTCAAGACATATGTGAGCAATATCACACAAGCTGCAGTGCACTATGGCTGCGGCCTTGTGCTGTCACAGCTGTGCTGATATACAGCCCTATCACGGTGCAACATGCAGAGATGTATAAAGTACTAGAGACCCAGACTTAAGTAAAAGTACAAGTGCTCTATCAAAAAAGTGACTTGAGTAGAAGTTGAAGTGCTCTTTAAGCACAATACTTAAGTGGAAGTACATTAAGTAGTAAGTATTCAACATTTTTTGTACTTAAGTATCAGAATCAGAATCAGAATCAGTTTTATTGCCAAGTGTGCTTCACACACACAAGGAATTTGTTTTGGCAACAGAAGCTTTCAGTGTACATAAAGTGACGAGTGACAACACAAAATTAAATACAAGAAAAGAAAAGGCAATAAACATTAAACATTAAACAGAGATGCAGTTAGTCAAAAAGATCTGGATGTTGAATTGTATGTACAGATATGTTGTAAATATACAGGTTATAAGGTGCTGTGTACAAGTGCGTATGAGAAAGTATTGCACGTTTATTGCACAGTAGGGGAATATTTAACTGTTCATGAGGTAGATGGCCTGAGGAAAGAAACTTTTCCTGTGTCTGGCTGTTTTGTGCTTGGTGCTCTGTAGCGCCGACCAGACGGTAACAGTTCGAACAGGTAGTGTGCTGGGTGTGAGGCGTCCAGAGTGATTTTACGAGCCCTTTTACTCACTCTGGAAGAGTACAGTTCTTGAAGTGTAGGAAGGGTAGTGCCAGTGATTCGTTCAGCAGTCCGGACTATTCGCTGTAGTCTACGGAGGTTGGTATTGGCAGCTGAGCTGAACCACACGGTGATTGAAGTATTGCAAGTAGTTTATTTAAAAATGTACTACTCAAGAACTGAAAGTAAAAGTACAGGTATTGCGTTATGTAGTTATTTTTAAAAAAGCAGTCAAAAGACATATTGTTTTGTTTATTTTAAATATCTTTTTTGGGGCACAGGATTAAGCAGAACAAAAAGAACCATGGTTTACGAATTATAATATAAATATATATATATATGATGGGTCAAAAACACCATTCAGCGTGACAGCTTTTATGATAGACATCATTTTGTGAACATTGCAGCATGATATGAACCGCGTCTAATGTCTAAAGTCTAAAACATTTAGTCCATGTCTAAAACAAACTAAAGTGCTCTCAATGCAGCCAGGCAGCACTGTCTTCTTTGATTGTCTGATCAATGAATGATTGATTCGTAACATTTTAATAACTGTAACGAGTAACTATGCAACACAAAAAATCTACTAGAGTAAAAGTATTAAGCTCATCGAAAATATGTACTGAAGTAAAAGTAGAAGTAGGAGAAAAAAATAATAATTCTCCAGTAGAGTACAGATACAACCTTTTAGTACTTAAGTACAGTAGTGAAGTAGTTCTACTTTGTTACTATACATCTCTGGCAACATGTGTGATATAATGTTTATACAACAGAAAAACAACCATGTAATGTCTTAGATGAATGGATAAGGGGACCACTTTCCTTCACCATTGTCAGTCCAGAATTAGTAACAAATATGTACATTTTCTAAGTGAGGAATTTACTAACACCAACCTTAAAAATGCACAAGAAAATCAACTCTGAATTACAACTATGTTATGTTATGTACAACTATGTTGCAGACTATTGCCTTTATCTCTATATTCATCTGAAAATGGACAACAATAACCATACTACAGATTTTAACACTGCTGGTATTGTTTCCTTACGATATAAAAATCTTAAGTGCAGGGTCATAAGACGCTCTTGTGTTGTCATCTGATGGCAGAACTACTGTATATACCTTGAACTGTGAACAAAGTTTAGTAATGCAGTACATAAAACACAATATCATGGCAATTTGTAACTTTTTGATTTAGTGGCTAGTTTGTATGAATTTGTACGATCTCATTTGTACAATTTAGTACGATTTGCTTATCCCCCAATAATGGTTGGGTTTAGGGGCAGGGATGGGTGCCACCACGCCTCCTTTTTAAAACCGTACATTTTTTTATGACTGAAAATATATGAATTTTTAAGAATTATCCATTAAACTGACAAAATGTTAAATAGTTACTTGTACATTTTCTTGTGAAATGTCAGTTTTGCATTACAAAATATCTTATTTATTGTATTATTATTATTATTTTTTTTTTATATATATATATTATTATTATTATTATTATTATTATCATCATTGTCATCATCATCATCATCATCATCATTTATTGAACAACAATATTTAACAAATAACGAAATAAAGATGCAAATCTGTTAGAAAAACAATGGCTGCATTTTGATATACCATTTAGTGGGCTGTGAATCTACAGTGGTCTTGCGGTTCCCATAATAAAATCTGACATATTGACCTTATTCTGCAATGTGCAAGTGTGCTCGTTTTTGTAATTGTTTTAGTACTTCAGATTCAGTTGCCTATGGGAGAAATTACTAGGAATCATAAACAGCAAAAAAAGGAAGAAAGTGTGTTTATGACCACTTAAAAAAGAGAGATTATAATAAAACAATATCAGTTTGCAACATGAAGCACAACTAATTGTTTTTAACATTTAAAACTCTATGGAAGTGAATGAGACTGGAAGTGTTGAGCCAAAAATGTTACAATGATTTTGGCCACTCATTTGTGAAGAATAAGGTCAATAGCAATATATGCAAATTAGATATATGACATAAGTTTATAATTGGATTTCACATATGTTACATTTACAGGTTTCCTTCTGGTGATTTGGTTTCGCCCACAGTCCAATGACATTTAACCCAACGGTCCTACTGCACCCAACCAGGTCTGCGATGGGATCGAACCGGCGATTCTTTGCATGGGAGTCGGTTGCTCTAACAAGTAGGCTAAAGACCATGACCTCTATCATCTGTCGCTAGAGCCCCTTTGGTAGTCAGAGGAGTGAGGTTTACCTGCATAGAACTTGGCTAGCTGGCCTTTGTTACACTTAGCCTCCCACACCTCATTCCCATCCTAGAGGAGCCCCCACATGTAACCTACTGGTCCTACTGCACCCAACCCGGTCTGAGCTGTGATCGAATCGACGATTCTTTGCATGGGAGTCGGTTGTTCTAACAAGGAGGCTAAAGACCATGGCATATAGTGTTTGTCGCTAGAGCACCTTTAGAGGTTCGAGTCAGAGGAGTGAGGTTTACCTGCATAGCACTTCGCTAGCTGGTCTCTATTACACTTACCCTTCTAAATCTGACTCCCATCCCGGACGAGCCCCCATGTGTAACCCACCGGTCCGACTGCACACAACCGGGTCTGAGCTAAGATAGAACCAGCAATTTTTTGCATGGGAGTCAACTCTAACAAGGAGGCTAAAGCCCATGGGCTCTAGCGTCTGTTGCTAGAGCACCTTTAGAGGCCAAAGCAGTGAGGTTTACCTGCAAAACACTTTGCTATCTGGCCACCGTTACACTCATCCCCCTAAACCTCACTCCCATCCTGGACAAGCCTCCACACGTAAGCAACCAGTCCTACTGCACCCAAGCCGGTCTGAGCTGGGGTCGAACTGGCAATTCTTTGCATGGGAGTCGGTTGCTCTAACAAGGAGGCTAAAGACCTTGGCCTCTAGCATTTGTCGCTAGAGCAACTTTAGAGGTCAGAGGAGTGAGGTTTACCTGCATAGCACTTCTCTAGCTAATCAATTCAATTCAATTCAATTCATCTTTATTTGTATAGCGTTTATACAATGTAGATTGTGTCAAAGCAGCTTCACATGGAAGTTTATAGTGAATTGAAACAGTGTCAGTTCAGTTTTCAGTGTTTAAGTTCAGTTTAGTTTAGCTCAGTTCAGTGTGGTTTAATAATCACTACTGAGAGTCCAAACACTGAGGAGCAATTCCATCGATGCGCAGCTCTACAGATCCCGAACCATGCAAGCCAGTGGCGACAGCGGCGAGGAAAAAACTTCACCAATTGGCGAAAGTGAAGAATTTAAAAAACCTCGAGAGAAACCAGGCTCAGTTGGGCACGACCATTTCTCCTATGGCCAAACGTCTTGTGCAGAGCTGCAGTCTAGGCGCAGTAGCTGGACCTCCGTGAAGACACGTCTGACCTTGGAGCATCACATGAATCAGTCTTATGCTCTCCATCATGACCACCACAGCAGCAGCTCAGGATACGGCCTGGTCCGGAAACCTTGGGATCGTCTCGTCGCTGGTCTTGGATCGAATCAGTGGCACTGCATAGTCTGAGGGTCTCGAGATGAGTACCCCCAGGTGGAAATACAGAATAAGGAGAATAATTAGCGTAGCTGCTGTTCATAGTGTATATAAACAAGAAGCAAAATCGTGTGTGGGGCACATCATGCGTCATACCGCTATGTAGTGCACTAAGTGTATGCTTTGCTAAAAAGATAGATCTTTAAACTAGTTTTGAAGAGTGAGAGTGTGTCTGAGCCTCGGACATTATCAGGAAGGCTATTCCAGAGTTTAGGGGCCATATATGAGAAGGCTCGACCTCCTTTACTCGATTTAGCTATTCTAGGTACTACAAGAAGCCCTGAGTTTTGAGATCTTAAAGAGCGGGTTGGATTGTAGCGAGACAAGAGGTCGGTTAAATAAACAGGAGCTAGATTATTTAAGGCTTTATAGGTAAGAAGCAATATTTTAAATTCAATACGAAACTTAACAGGCAGCCAGTGTAAGGAGGATAAAATTGGGGTAATATGATCATATTTTCTAGACCTGGTAAGAACTCTGGCAGCTGCATTTTGCACTAGCTGAAGTTTGTTAATAGAGGATGCTGGGCAACCAGCAAACAGAGCATTACAGTAATCCAGCCTAGAAGTCATGAAAGCATGCACTAGCTTTTCTGCATCTGAGATGAATAGCATATTTCGCAATTTAGCAATATTTCTTAGATGAAAGAAGGCAGTTTTTGTGACATGGGATATATGATTTTTAAAGGTTAAATTGCTGTCTAATATGACACCCAGATCTTTTATAGTAGAGCTAACGCTAACTTTGTATCCCTCTAATTGCAGGTCGAGTTGTGAGAACTGCTGTATACAGGATTTAGGCCCAATAAGTAATAATTTTGTTTTGTCTGAGTTTAAGAGAAAAAAATTGTTGGTCATCCAGTCTTTAACATCTTTAATACACTCAGTTAGCTTAGACAGTTTAGACATCTCATCCGGTTTAGTTGAAATGTATAATTGAGTATCATCTGCATAGCAGTGAAAACTGATCCCATGTTTTCTAATAATGTCCCCCAGGGGAAGCATGTATATTGTAAACAGCAAAGGGCCTAAAACTGATCCTTGAGGGACCCCGTACTTTACCAGTCTTACTTGTGAAAGTTGTCCATTAATATTCACAAACTGGTAACGATCAGCTAAGTATGACCTAAACCATTGAAGAGCCTGTTCTTGGACACCTGTAGAATATAAGCGGTCTATGAGGATATTGTGATCAATGGTGTCAAAAGCGGCGCTAAGATCTAGTAGAACTAATAGTGAGATGCACCCTTGGTCAGCAGCTAAGAGTAAATCGTTGGTTATTTTCACTAATGCGGTTTCTGTGCTGTGATGAGGCCTGAAACCTGACTGAAACACTTCAAAAATATCGTTTATCTGCAGAAAGGAGCATAATTGGGTAGAAACAACTTTTTCAAGTATTTTAGACATAAACGGAAGATTTGAAATAGGCCTATAATTAGCTAGGTTGCTGGGGTCCAGTTGTGGTTTCTTAATAATAGATTTAATAACAGCTAGCTTGTAAGGATTTGGAACATGGCCTAAAGCTAAAGAAGAGTTGATAACGTTAAGGAGAGGTTCTCCTATAACAGGTAGCAAATCTTTCAGTAATTTTGTTGGAATTGGATCTAACATACATGTAGCTGGTTTGGAACTATTTATAACTTTATCTAGCTCTTCCTGTTCTATGATTTTAAAGCATTGTAGGTTATTTTGATTCAGTGGAATGTTTACTGGATCTGAAGTATAAGGTGGTGCAGAAAGTTTAACATCTTCTATTTTCTGTCTAAAGTCTTCTATTTTATCACTGAAAAAATTCATGAAGTCATCACTACTAATATGCAGTGGGACATTTTGTTCCAAGGATGACTGATTATTTGTTAATTTAGCAATGATGCTAAATAAAAATCTAGGATTGTTATGATTATTTTCAATCAGTTTGCGGAGGTGCTCAGCCCTGGCAGATTTAAGAGCCCTCCTATAGCTGGACATACTGTCTTTGTACGCAATTCTAAAAACCTCTAAGTTTGTTTTTTTCCATTTACGTTCCAGGGCACGGGTTGCTGTTTTGAGAGCGCGAGTATGACTATTGTACCATGGTGTAGTTTTGTTCTCTCTAGCCTTTTTTAATTTAATGGGTGCCACCGTATTTAGTGTGCTAGTAAAGATGGCATCCATACTGCTGGTTACTACATCAAGGTCATTTACGTTTGCGGGTGTATTTCGAATTAAAGAAAGATCAGGTAAGTTACTTATGAATTCATCCTTAGTGGATGGAACGATAGTCCTATCAGGGTGGTATATTGGTGCAGATCTGATAATTTCAGGTGAACGCAGCTTATATAGCAAGAGGTAGTGGTCTGTAATATCATCACTTTGTGCTATAATGTCTACATCAAAGACCTCAATTCCGTAAGACAATATTAGATCTAATGTATGCTTTAAGCGATGGGTTGGACCAACCGCATTTTGTTTTATCCCAAGTGAATGTAGTAGATCCATAAAGGTGAGCCCTAGTGTATCATTGGAGTCATCTACATGGATGTTAAAGTCTCCTACAATTAGTATTTTATCAGTTTTAACTAGTAAGTCAGAAATAAAATCAGAAAACTCTTTTAGAAAATTGACATAGGGTCCTGGGGGTCTATATATGGTGATTATAGCAAGAGATATCGTAGGTTTTTGCATAATATCTGGTAGCATAACATTAAGAGCTAATATTTCAAAGGAGTTAAACATAAGTCCCTTTCTCTGACTAACATTAAGAA
>CAIGQZ010032997.1:14908848-14920188 GCA_903798205.1 Danio tinwini
AGAAACATTTATGTTGCCAAATGTAAATGGTGCTTTTTCACAAATCACATATCCAGTTAGATAAACTACATTAAGTGACCAAGGTGTAGACAGGGCCAGTGAAGTTCAATCATGTCTCCAACCCTACCAAAAACACACCTAATGCTGCGGTCACACTAAAGTTTGAGCTTGCGAAATTCTGTTGTACAGCGCTGCGAAAAGGGGCGGGATTAAACAAAATAATTTATTTAGCTATAGAGATTGTTAATTCTCTTCAAAAGCCAGGTGAGCAACACACATTTCTAAAGCTAAAGCCTTCTGTTGACATTATGTAGTTAATAATGTAAGATATATTGTGTGATATATATTATGTGACCTCGCATTGTTTCCATGTCACTTCTCATGTTTGTTTGGCTGTCAGACATAGTTTGGACAAAGTTCTCTGTGATTCTTCCTATTTTAAAGTCATGCAGTATGAACTCTAATGCCTCCGATCCATCCTACAGTGTAAACACAGCGCCGACAGAACACTAGCCCAGATAGTCATGCAGTGTGAAAACATCCGTGACACGACTACTTTGAAAATCATGCAGTCTGAACTCGGCATTAAAGATTTACATTTCCAAATTTTACCTCACTAGTTCAGGCATATTAATACCTAAAACAGGTACGAAAGTGTAAAGGTACTAATGTGCTACTGTAAAGTACAAAGGTATACCTTTTGAAAAGATACCACCCCAGCGACAGTGTTTGTACCTTTATTTCTGAGAGTGTAACTATTTTTGTACAACTTTAGTAAAAAATAATACAAAGATATTTAAATGGGTTACAACCAGGGCTTTACATTAATTAACACCTGCCAAATGCGGGTAGATTTCAGCTCTGGCGGGTTGAACAGACACCTCCACTAGCCACTTTGGCTGGTTGGAAATCATTTTTAAATTGTAGTTTTCTTAAAAGCAGCATTTAAAAATAAGCATGGCCCAATATTCGTGCAAATATGATCTTTGAATCGAGAAGCAGCACGACTGACAAAAACAACGCTCGAGCAGAAATCAGGTAAATACCGAAAGAGAGGATGATCACTTGCACGCACAGATGATGTGATGCACGCGACTGTTAAAAATCGTGCGCGCTTGCGTTTACTTGCGCGAAACAACCGTGCCTAGAAAGTGCAACTGGTGCGATCGGTTCTCTTTGAAATAGACCGGACAATGGACAAAGAGCGATGACCGTGCACCCACAGTCCTGCTGCTTTCAAGAGCTCAAGATAAAAAAAAAACACATATTCTTTAGTAAGCAGCAGCGGTCACTGCTTTTTAATTATTCTTTGAACAGATTATTAACAGGCCTATATTAACTGTGTGCGTGTGGTCATTCTTTCATTATCAAATACAGTATGTTTCACCTGCTTTCTGTTGCTTACAGTTTACAGTTTATAATACAGTTTGCTTACAGTTATTTTTTGCTTATATGGTTTAATTATATTTTTTTACAATAACATTGCTTTAATGGGCGATTACTCCCGTTTATGTGTAGTTAACTGGTGATCTGGGACTTTTAGCCATGACAGATTACTGTGCATTTTTTAGATACATGACAATACTTCTTTTTTTAAATGTAATGTTTTTTTTTTTTTTAAAGAAAAGTTTTGTTGAATTAAAAAGTGCACATATACAGCTATATTTTCCTTGTTTTGACAAATAAAAAAATGTCACTAAGAAATACTTATGTGGTTTGGTCAGAGATAAATTTTGTAAATCCTTCATTTTGAGCCCTGAAAAGTCATGTGAAATAAAAACTGATTGTATTGCAACACCACCCATTTGCTCATGCACACTGAGCAAGCTAATACACAATACACACAAGACGTTAAATGAATGAGGAGGCATGTAAACATAACACATTTAAATCAAGTCATTTTAGCATGTCAACGTCAAATTATAAAATATATTTTCCCAACAAGAAAAGTGTGGCTAGTGAAAATGGCGAGTGGCTAGTAATTTTGAAAATGTACTAGCCACAGTGGCTGGTGATCAAAAAAGTTAATGTAAAGCCCTGGTTACAACCTGTGGTAAAAATTTTGCAAAGAAGAGGCCATGGGAGGTATTGCAAGAGGTGTACAAGTCAAATGGTCTACATCATAGGTCTCAAGCACAATTTCTGGAGGGCCGCAGCTCTGCACAGTTTTGCTCCATCCTTGATCAAACACAGCTGATCCAACAAATCAAGGTTTTCATGATTCTTTTAAACACCTCGATTATTTGAATCAGCTGTGTTATGCTGTGGTCACACCAGACACGGCATATGCGGATAAATAATGCTATTCGCACGCTTCATTCATGCGTCAAATTCGCTTCATTTGCACATCAAATTCACTTCACAATAGACGCGGATTTGCATCATTGGCAGGGCTTCTGTCTGCCCGGTGACCCTAGCTTCGATGCTAAATGGCTAACATGGATTTTATTAAGAGAATAACTGTGTTTATGTGCATTTTAAAGGCTGAAAAACAGCATTGATTCATTTGGAGCCCTGTCTAAGTCTACTGGATCCTTTCAAATGTGCACCCAGCTCTGTGAGTTCATAAACTCCTCCAGAAACTTAACCTGGATGATGGAAGCTTTCCGCGGTGCTTCAGACTGAGCTGAGCCCACTTTGATGAACTGTTGTCTGCAAGAGGAATTTACTCATGGATGCCAACAACAGACGCTATGTCATAATCACGACCCTACAAGACAAAGCTTATGATTGGTGAATGAAGCGAATGTCCGCTAAATTTCAGATGTTTTAACTTGAGCGATTCAGGCGAAACGGCATTAAGCATGTCAGTCACGCAAAACTCTCAACTCGCACCGCTTCATTTGCGCGAATTGCGTCAATGCATCTTTGCATTGACTTACCATGTAAATAACTCGCGCTTGATGCTTCTTCCTTGTCTGGTGTGAACGCAGCATTAGATAGGATTGGAGCAAAACTGCAGAGCTGTGGTTTTTCAGGAATTGAGTTGGAGACCTAGGCTGCGTCCGAAACCGCCTATTACTCAGTAGGTACTGCATTTGAATTTAAACGTACTACTTGGCTGTTAGAAAAGTACGTTCTATACAGTATGAATGTAAGATGTATGAATGGAATTCGGACGTACTACATTCAATATTTTTTCATGGTCACGTGACCTACCTGCGTCAGTTACGTCGCTTCACACCCATTCATGAATTCTCTTGTGGAGCATCATGGGATAGCGCAGCATGCATGGGATGCACACTTCAGAATCTTGCCAGAAGTAGTAAGTCATCCGGGTACTTCTCTACTCAGACTATTCAGACATACTACTCGGCTCGCATACTGATTTTAGCGTACTGTTTAGTATGGAAGTATGCGGTTTTGGACGCAGCCCTATAGTTTATATAAAAAGTATACTTTGGGCCAAAACTGGACCAACTTTATTGAGTCCTTCAGGATTAAGGATTTTAGGAGGACAAGTGATGGACACTTCCCATTCCCATAATTCACTCTGCATGTTTCATTTGTGTCCACAGATTCTGAAGTTCATGAGGAACAATAACAAGTTTTATGAATCGTCATTACTTCTCATTGCATCACTGAAAGAATTGTTCTGAAAAGAGGTTCAAAGTGCTCTCTATTTTTTTGTCATGTTCCAATTCACACCAAGGACAATAATGATAAAGCTACAGTTAAAATAAAATCCTCACATTGTAACCATGACACAGAGAAATCATATCTTTGGAATCATTTTCCAGAATGATTTTTTACAGCTGATGAATGATGAAAATATCGACAGCCTTGAATGGAGTGCTTGAGCAATTGAGTCCAATCTGAAGTGCTTGAGCATTTAAAATGACAGATGGCATTTGAAGAGAATGCTACTGGTTACAATAAACAGAACAATAATCTATGTTTGTGTGGATGTTAATACATTCTTATGGAATCCAATGGTTCTTAAGATGCAAAAATGTCAAAATAAAATGTATATTTTTTTACAGCAAAACACAAGAATTAAAACCATAAATTAAAGCCAAAAATAGTGCCACATGTTTTCAGAAAAGCTATCATAAAATCTGTCATTTTAGGTTGCTTTTTTATCCTGGAGGGACTGGTTATTTAGTGCATTTAAAGTCCATGTTAAATATTTGCTATAAATATAAATATTTAAATATTTTATTCTGTTTATTTTGCCATAGGACACATTGCTATTCTTTAGGTAAACATTTAATCAAATCAATAATCCATTGAAAAAAGTTTGTCTTGGCAATGTTCAGTATTTATTTTAAAACATATTTTAAATGCAAAACATCGTTCTGAGCCATAATATGCAAAACATAGAGTTGAAGTCAAAATTATTACATCATTTTGTGTGTTTTTTTCACCAAATCAGTGACATTATTTATGAATTTGGCAATTAAAGAGTTAAAATCCTGTAATTTTCTAAACAATTTAGTAGTTTTGATCAGGACTAATGTTGATTAACAGATTTATGCAAAAAAAAAGAAAAAAAAATTATCTGATGCATTTAGCAGTTAAATTTAGTAAACCTTTTATCCCCAACATAACAAAAGGGTAGTAAATTTGCCCAGAGTGTATTGTTGAGGTTTCTTTTTTTTTATTCAAAGCTTTTTCTCAAAATATGTGTCAAAATAAAGGTCGTCACACACCGGATGCGCCGCTCAGCGCCGCGACAGGGCCCGCACATGACAGTTGAAAGTATCGCACATCAGACGCGCACATTTGCATGCTATTTAAACGAAACTAATCAGATGGCGCTCTGTGGCGCAGCAGAAATATGAACAGTGTCCTGAGTCATGGCTGGGCGCCGTGGACAGCCGCCGGTGTGTGTACTCTGATTGAAACCTATTTCTAGAATTCTGAAATGCGTGGCGCTACTTGGCGCGTCACCGAGCTGCGCTTCTGGTGTGCGACCTGCTTAAGATTTGTCACCAAAAATCATTCTGCTAGCTGAAACACAGAAAAAGTTATGGCCAAATTAACACTAAAAATCACCCCAAGGTGGATGAAAACATCCTCAACAGTACAGGGATAAGTATCTAAACAGTAAATTTTAGTACCTTTTAATGGACACTGACCCTATGAAAGCTTGTGTGCCTTTTTTACTGAGGGTGAGGGTAATTTGACAAAGCCAGGAAGTTCAGCCAATAAAAATTGGATTTTGGAGGTATGGTGAGTGGGTGTAGTAGGAAGGAACAATGAGTAAAGACCAATCTGGACTGTTTTAACAATGGGAGTGAGCTTGAATGATTGCTCAGTGACAGCTCTTGCATTCACCATTCGCCAAAAAATAGATGCCCACAAATGGAAAAGCAGAGCTCCTCTCCTTACAGCTTATTGTTGCTTACTGCTTTGCATTTGAGCAAATATATTAATACTGATTTTATTTTTTCTCCTGAAACATCATTTATACTATTAATAAATCAGTCAATACATTTTGTATTTTAATTACATATTTTAAACAGTAATTTAAGTTTAATTTAAGTTTATTAAATGTTTTTATTATTTTTTGATATGATAAAGCTGTATTATGTGAGTCAATGAGGTGCTTACTTTTTAATTAACACCATTAACACCATCATGTATCTAGAGGTGAATTTATTGCATGATCAGAGTAATAGTCCAATCATAACATGAAGTGGAGGTGTTGCCTCCTGTCACGTGACTTTTCCACCATTCATCTCAATTAACCCCCCAACAAGCCCATAGCATGCTTTAGGGGATCTATTAAAACTCTCCCAGGAGGCAAAAGAAACGTTCCTAACTCCTTGAGACATGGGTAGACAGTAAAGAAGAATGCCTTATTCATATTTTAATGTTCTATTTTTATTTATGAAATGTAAACCATCTAGCTGTAGAAAAAGGGAGATTAAATTAGTTAAATTATATGAGATTAGTTTACTTAATATTTGTGGGCAAAATTAACACAGCTCCATACTCCACACAATAGATGAATTAATATTTAATAATAGATTGAATTAAATTTAATACACATTGGACTTATTGATGATATTTTTACATACAGTTGAAGTCAGAACTTATTTTTTTATATTTCCCAAATGATGTTTAACAGAGCAAGGAAATTTTCACAGTATGTCTGATCATTTTTTTCTTCGGGAGAAAGTCTTATTTGTTTTATTTTGGCTAGAATAAAAGAAATTTTTATTTTTTTTTTAAAAAAACATTTTAATGTCAAAATTATTAGCCCCTTTAACATATATTTTTCGATAGTCTACAGAACAAACCATCGTTATGCAATAACTTGCCTAATTAAAGGCAAGTAAAAAAAAGGCAAGGGAAAAAAATAAACAGGGGGGCTAATAATTCTGACATCAACTGTACACTCACCGGCCACTTTATTAGGTACACCTTAGTAGTACCGGGTTGGACCCATTTTGCCTTCAGAACTGCCTTAATCCTTCATGGCATAGATTCAACAAGGTACTGGTAATATTCCTCAGAGATTTTGGTCCATATTGGAATGATAACATTACACAGTTGCTGCAGATTTATCAGCTGCACATCCATGATTCGAATCTCTCGTTCCACTACATACCAAAGGTGCTCTATTGGATTGAGCTCTGGTGACTGTGGAGGCCATTTGAGTACAGTGAACCAGAAACCAGTCAGAGATGATTCGCTCTTTATGACATGGCGCGTTATCCTGCTGGAAGTGGCCATCAGAAGATCGTTACACTGTGGTTATAAAGGGATGGGCATGGTGAGCAACAATACTAATGTTGATACTAATGGGCCCAAAGTGTGCCAAGGAAATATCCCCCACACCATTACACTACCATTGCCAGCCTGAACCATTGATACTAGGTAGGATGGATCCATGCTTTCATGTTTTTGACGCCAAATTCTGACCCTGCCATTTGAATGTCACAGCAGAAATCGAGACTCTTCAGACCAGGCAACGTTTTCCCAATCTTCTATTCTAAAATTTTGGTGAACTTGTGCAAATTGTAGTCTCAGTTTTCTGTTCTTAGCTGACAGGAGTGGCACCTGGTGTGGTCTTCTGCTGCTGTAGCCCATCCGCCTTAAGGTTGGACGTGTTGTGTGTTCAGAGATGCTCTTCTGCATACCTCGGTTATTTGAGTTACTGTTGCCTTTCTATCAGCTCTAACCTGGTCATTCTCCTCTGAACTCTGA
This sequence comes from Danio tinwini, assembly GCA_903798205.1. Lineage (NCBI taxonomy): Eukaryota > Metazoa > Chordata > Actinopteri > Cypriniformes > Danionidae > Danio > Danio tinwini. The sequence goes on from CAIGQZ010032997.1 coordinate 14,916,007, forward strand.
CATCAACAAGGCATTTGCATCCACAGAACTGGGTCTCACTGGATATTTTCGTTTTTCAGACCATTTTCTGTAAACCCTAGAGATGGTTGTGCAAGAAAATCCCAATTGATCAGCAGTTTCTGAAATATTCAGACCAGCCCGCCTGGCACTTAAAACCATGCCACGTTCAAAGTCACTGAAATCCCTTTTTTGATGCTCGATTTGAACTGCAGCAGATCGTTTTAAACATGTCTACATGTCTAAATGCATTGAGTTGCTGCCATGTGATTGGTTGATTAGAAATTTGCATTAATGAGCAGTTGGACCTAATAAAGTGGCCGGTGAGTGTAAATATTGTACTTATTTGTTTAATTTATGCTAACTAACAAGTATAAATCCCATAAGGTTTATTAGTTCAGTTATGTCAAAAGTATGTAATACAAATGGATGGAAATCCATTCAAATAATAGTCGATGTGCAAACAAAATACATAAATCTTGTTTGTTAGGCCTAAATGTTTTCTGAAGTGTATTTAGAATAAGCTTTCCCAGTGTTGGGTTGCAGCTGAAAGTTCATCCGCCTTGTAAAACATATGCTGGATAAGTTGGTGGTTCATTCCGCTGTGTCGGCCCCTGATTAATAAAGGGACTAAGCCGAAAAAAAAATTAATGAATGATTGAATTGGTCACTTTATTTTGATGGTCCATTTGTTGAATTAAATTACATTGCATCTACATGTCTGTTAATTCTCATTAGATTATAAGCAGACTATTAGGTTGGGGTTAGGGTTGGGGTTTGGGTTAGGGTTAGTGTAGGTTGACATGTACTTGCAAAGTTTCTTATAGTCAGTTAAATGTCTGTTACAGGAGCAGTACCAACAGATATTAAACAGACAATCTACTAATACTCAAATGGACCATCAAAATAAAGTGTTACCAATGAATTTAGAATATAAGCAGATGCAGATAGAGATGTCTTTGCATTATTTTTATGACATATTTAAGTTTATTTTGGTTTATTATAATAGTTTTCTTTTTTTGCTTTTTCCAACACATGATTCAAGGCTCATATCTCTTTCCTTGTGATTCCTCAGTCTGAAATGTTGGTTACTGCATTTATTGAAGGAATACCTCACCAAGCAAGAATACTGTCATTATTTACTCAACCTTGACACATTTCAAACCATTTTGAGTTTTAATTAATTAATTTTATTTGTTTATTTTTGTGTTGAACAAACATTTGAAGAATGCTGGAAACTGATACATTAGAAAAATAAGTCCGTGGTTACAGGTTTCTAGCATTCCTTGAAATATATTTTTTTATGTTTAACAGAAGGAAAAAAAAATTTTTTTGAGTAAATTATCAAAGTAAGACCAGAAACTCATTTCTGAATTTAAATAAATCATAAACAATTAGTCCTTCATCTAAAAACAAGATAATTGTGCTTATTGTTTTGCTTGCATGTTTTTTTAACAATTAATTTATATATTAATTTATGAAAACAGGACAATAATTTTTATTGACAATTTTTTTATTAACAAGACAAACCTTAAAGTAAGAAAATAATTTATTTATTGATATTATTATTATTTGTCATTGTAAAAGCAGGTGCCATTCTGGATTTTTAGAAGTTAATTCAGTAGTAAAATGCAGTTGCCACTTTTATAAATGACCACTGTGTGTGTGGAACAACCAAATGTAATTGCAGTGAGCACATGGCCTCCGTTTATTGTGCTCAGATTCAGAGATTCTGCCACAGTGTCTAAAAGGACTACGTTTTAATAAATGTCACGATCGAATGTATGTTCAAGGTGTTGTTTATTTGCCTTGTACTAACACAGAATAAAATATATACTGTAAACATGCTAGCATGTAAGTAGCAGTAAGACATTATTTTGTACTCTGACTAGGAATGGGCAGGTATAGTTTCTGATGGTGTGATAATCTTGGATAAAAATATCACAGTATCTCGGCAAAATAAAAAATAAAAATTAAAACTTTTTTTCCCCATTGAATACAATATATCGTATTTTAGGAAACATGTAGCCTATAATATTTTGGAACAGTAAACAAGTCAGGCTAAATATTAAAAATAAATCATTGGCCTCTGCTATCTTATTAGTTTAAAAAACACAAACCTTACATATCCCAAATAGCAAAATATACTCGGGCCAGTTCCGGCTAGATTCTCGCCTGCCGGAGACTTACCCCTCGGCCCGACTCCGGCTGCCATACTCGGGCCGGATGCCTACGGACTCACTGCCCAATTCCAGCACGAATCAATCGGGCCAGATGCGGCGGCCATAAGCGAGCCGACGCTGCCGCATCCGAGCCAGAATCGGCCCGCGAGTAATGTTCGCTGCGGCCCGGAGCTGGCTCGACTAAGTCTTCACCTTGATATAAAACCTTTTGGTATTACATTGGTACTTGATACATGGTATTACAACCATTTGAGTTGATATAACAGCAAACGCAAGCTATAATGTAAAGACAAAGTTTAGGCACTGCGTTTAACCTTTGAAAAAAATGCAAACAGCATATAACGCAAATAATCAAACAAAGGACAAAATAAATACATGATAAACGTTTATTGATTGCAAGAAACAAATAATACTAAAATTTCATAAATTATTTTGTAGTGCACAAGAAAAACATCAATATAAAAATAAAACTGCACAATACACAGGAAGATTTAAAGAAAAAATCTGAAATTACACACACACAAAAGTTTTCAAAACGATCCCGTTTTTCCAATAGATTTGAATTAAAAAAAATTGTACAAGACATCTTAAAACAGCTAAATTTTATATAAGCCTGAATATAGAAACCAATTTAAGATATAGCATGAAACATCCTACAAATGCTATGACAATGCGTAAAATTTAGAAGTCAAAGTTGTAAAAAGAATTGCCGAATGTTGAAGAAACATCTTGAAACATTTTCGATAAACATTAAAATAATAATAATAACACAATATATATATATATGAATTTAAAACTGCAGAAGTATAAAGACTTAAACTTTATATACCTTAAGAACAGTGTAACAGATTTTTTTTTCCGGTTTCAAAACCTTGACTTTTCCCAACTGCAGTAAACCTTGAAACTGGTTATCATCCCGTGCCTAACTGTGAAATAATTCACCTATAATAATCCAAATTATCTGGACATTTTTTTTATTAAAAAGAATGAAAGTCTAAATTATCCCAAGTACTTTTTCTGAAATGCTAACTTCTCAGAAATGAATGGACAAATAAGTAAATAAAAGAGACATATTTGTTCTGTAATCATGATAATAATCAGCATTTCTTTAAATTGAAAAGCTGGTAATGTTTGGTGTTTAACAGGGATATCGGTGCTGTTTTGTAGATGGGGTTTTGAGAGATAAAGCAGAAGCAGAGACAGATGGTTTTGTTTCCTGCGGTCAGGGAACACTGGATCACTGATCAGAACACAGCTCACATGTTCCTGTTACAGCACTGTGGCACATGCCTGACATAATGGAACTAATTAACGGTTTGGCTTTGTCGGAGAAGGTGGATTACTGGCCACAACCGCCGGGGTGACTGTAATGCCATTGTAAAATATAAGAAGTCTGTGTTGAAATTGATTGATTAAATGAATGAATGAATGAATGAATGAATGAATGAATGAATGAATGAATGAATGAATGAATGAATGTATGAATGAATGAATGAAGGAAGGACGGAAGGAAGGAAGCTAACTTAATCTGTCGAGACCAGTATCTAAAATATTTAAAAGGTTCATAATTCCACAATGCAATATTTATACTGCAAACGGTAATATTACACATTCTTCTCACTGTACTTGCATTATCCAGCCTACCTTGTATTGTTCTATCTGCAATGTGGTGATAAATCAGCTATATAATATGGTGTTTGTGCGCCACCTAGTGACCAAAAGAAAACATGCCATTATCATAAGATGCTGAGGCTTATTGTGTTAGTCATCGCAGCTTCTGTAGGTCCGTAGCCAGCCTGGTGAAAGAGGAGGTTCTTTTTTCTGCAACGGTGGAAGTTTTTGCAGTTATTCACTTCATTTTTTTATTTAACTATGATGTTTAAATACTGCATTTTAGTGACATTTTAAGCAAATTTTTAGCTGGAATAGCTTGTTGGGTGGTCATCACACTTTTTGATATACCAAAAACATATATATATATATATATATATATATATATATA
>CAIGQZ010032997.1:14928014-14940316 GCA_903798205.1 Danio tinwini
GTACCATTGCAGTAGTTGTACTGCATTATAGTAGTACACTTCAGTACTATTGCAGTAGTTGTACTGCATTATAGTAGTAGTATAAATTCAGTTGTATTGCAGTAATACTCCAATATTAAATAATGCAGTTTTGTTCGTGTTCAAAAAACTGCACTTTTCACAAGTTAACTAAAACTGAAGTATTCTTAAAAAAAAACGCATATTTTTTTTTGTAAGGGAAATGCCTTGCTGATGCCAGAGGTTAGAAGAGAATGGCCAGACTGGTTCGAGCTGATAGAAAGGCAACAGTAACTCAAATAACGATTTGTTACAACCAAGATATGCAGAAGAGCATCTGAACACACAATTTGTCAAACCTTGAGGCTACAGCAGCAGAAGACCACACCGGATACCACTCCTGTCAGCTAAAAAACAGGGAACTGAGGCTATAATTCGCACAGGCTCACCAATATTGGACAATAGAACATTGAAAAAACATTGCCTGGTCTGATTCTGGTCTGAGTCTCGATTTCTGCTGTGCATTTGGATGGTAGGATCAGAATTTGGCATCAACAACATGAAGGCATGGATTCATCTTGCCTTGTATCAACGGTCCAGGCTGGTGGTAGTGGTGTAATGGTGTGGGGGATATTTTCTTGGCACTCTTTGGGCCCATTAGTACCAATTGAGCATTGTGTCAATGCCACAGCATACCTGAATATTGTTGCTGACCATGTCCATCTTTTTATGACCATAGTGGACCCATCTTCTGATGGCTACTTTCAGCAAGATAATGCGCCATGTCATAAAGCACAAATCATCTCAGACTGGTTTCTTGAACATGACAATGAGTTCACTTTACTCAAATGACCTCCGCAGACAATCCAGTAGAGCACCTTTGGGATGTGGTGGAACGGGAAATTCACATCATGAATGTACAGCTGACAAATCTGCAGCAACTGTGTGATGCTATCATGTCAATATGCCCAAAATCTCTAAGGAATATTTCCAGTACCCTGTTCTAAAGGCAAAAGGGGGTTCAACTCGAAACTAGTAAGGTGTACCTAATAAAATGGCCGGTGAGTGTAGATAGGACTGTAAATATAGCAGTCAATAAGTGGGCTTGACAAACTAGGAGACACAGCCTGCATTCGAAATCTCATACTTTAATACTATATAGTATTGTGGCGAGGGGGCGTGGCCGAGAGCCGTGGGAGCGAAACGAGGCCCGCCACAGATGAGATGCACCTGTGGCGCGCACCTGCCTTCAATCCCACGGAAGGAGCTCTGGACTATAAGAGGAGGAACGATGGCAGAGGACAGAGAGAGAGGACCGGGCCCGGACATGTTTTACTTTTGCTTTCAGTTTGACGGCAGTCTCCGTGAGGAGCTGCCGTCCTTTTGTTTTGATTTAGACGGCAGTCTCCGTGAGGAGCTGCCGTCCCCTTTTATTAATAAATGTTTATTTAAAGTTCGTCGGTTCTCCGCCTCCTTCTTCCCGTAACTTTATTACAGTGGTGCCGAAACCCGGGAGAAGGAGGGACACGTCGTCCAGTTGCCCTCGCCGCTGAGGAGTTGGGCGAGTGTTCGGGAGTTAATCCGAGTGGGGGAGAAACCCGTTCGTCTGCCAAAGTGACGGGGCGGCCTGAGGCTGGCGAGGAAGGATCTGCCTGCTGCCGTCTCCCAGCATGGGGAGGAGCAGGGGACGCGGGGCTCCCCACCGGATGGGAAAGAGCTGAAGGGAGCCATCCCAATAAGCCCGGGGGGAGTCGCCGCGATCCGCCAGGACGCCGAAGCCTGCGTCCTCCACCGAAGCGGGAGCGGAGCAGGAGACCAGAAATGCCGCCAGCCAGTCAGGAGAACCGCCGCCGGACACCAGAAGACGGACGGGTGGATAGATTCCTCCACAGGGCTCCCAGCATGTCGTCACTTCTCTCAGTTGGTTGAGGACCGAGTGGCAGCGTGTCTGGAGAACCGAACCCCAATTTTTTTTTTTTTTTCCTCTCTCCCCTCTCTGTCTTCTGTCTTTCCTCCTTTTTTCTCCATCTCCTTTTCTCTCGGCCCGTCTCATATAGGCTCGCGGGTGCTGTGGCGCCAAATCCCCCCCCCCCGGAGTATGCACAGCCAAGGGGTGCCCCCGGCCTGTGAGGGGAGATGGGGGTATGTGGCGAGGGGGCGTGGCCGAGAGCTGTGGGAGCGAAACGAGGCCCGCCACAGATGAGATGCACCTGTGGCGCGCACCTGCCTTTAATCCCACGGAAGGAGCTCTGGACTATAAGAGGAGGAACGATGGCAGAGGACAGAGAGAGAGGACCGGGCCCGGACATGTTTTACTTTTGCTTTCAGTTTGACGGCAGTCTCCGTGAGGAGCTGCCGTCCTTTTTATTAATAAATATTTATTTAAAAGTTCGTCGGTTCTCCGCCTCCTTCTTCCCGTAACTTTATTACAAGTATGTTAAAAACAGTATGCGAGCTGAGTAGTATGTCTGAATTCATAGTATTTAAAAAACAGTATGCGAGAAGTACCCACATGACCTACCGTACTATACTATCCCAATGATGCCACGCAAGAGAATTCATGAATGGGTCATGTGATAAAGACAAGTGGCGGATGTACTCCATCTGAGCTCCATTCATACTACTCACTTTCATACTATATTAAACTTTTCCTCATTCTTTTCCTCCTCAATTTTCTCTTGAAGCATCTGAGTGCACAACCAAAAGTGGAATTTATACATTACAATATTATGGTATATGTGCATTTGAAACTTGATAAACTGTATCGAAAACAAAGGTACTGTATAGTGATATTTACAAAAAATTCGGTAACACTTTATTTTGATGGTTTATTTGAGTATTAGTAGACTGTCTGCTTAATATCTGTTGACACTGACATTTAACAGTCCTTCAACAGACATTTAACTGACTATAAGAAACTTTGCAATTACATGTCAACTTACACTAACCCCAACCCTAACCCCAACCTAACAGTCTACTTATAATCCAATGATAATTAGTTGCAATGTAACATATATTCAACAAACGGACCGTCAAAATAAAGTGTGAACAAAAATTCTATACTTTTAAAAGTGTTAGTTCTTTAAAAAATTACAATATGCTATTAATTACTCACCCTTGTGTCATTCTAAACCCCTGAGACCTTTGTTTGTCACTGTAACAATATTTTAGATGAAATCTGAGAGCTACCTCATCCTCCATAGACAGCAAAATAGACTCATTCAAAGTCCATAAAGGAACCAAAACACATCTTCAAAACAAACCATATACCATCAGTGGTTCAATTGGAATGTTATCAAGCTACGAAAATACATTGGAGTCCACATAATATTCTAATTCAGCAGTTACTTCTCCTCAGTGTCAGTATCCCACATAGCAAATGTTTCTTGGCCCAGCTCCGGGCCACTTAATAACTTTTCCCTTGGCCCAAGTACAGCAAAGAATGACGGTCCTGAAGTGGCCCTTAACTGGATTAAAGACAAGGGCCACACATGGGCCATAACCGACCCGAATCTCAGACAATTTATTACTCTTAACTGGCCCTGAACTGGGCCAAAACAGGTTTATTATTGGTACTGATTCTCAGCTATAAGTTAACTAGAAACCCAAAAAACTGAGCCATAACCCAGCCTACTGTTACCTAAACAATGTGAACAATCGCTACACTGATCTGGGCCGCACACCTCCCATCCACAACTGGCCCAAATGTAGTTTGCTGTCATGCATGCAGTACCATCATTGCCATGCATGGCCCACATTCGGCTGACATTATGCATGCCAGTGCCGTCAACATGCCAGCAGTGCCATAACGAGGCCACATTTGGGCCAAGTCTGCTTGCTATGTAGGATATTGCTTTATTCATGAGCACTTTACACTGATGTAACCTTCTGGATGTGATATGTAATACGTCAGAAGAGCATACATACGATATGTGAAAATGCGCTCTATACTGACACTGAGAAGAAGAAACTTTTGAATAACCTAATTGTTTTTGTTTGCTGTGTGCATAAAACATATTCTCATTGCTTTGAATGAGTCAAAACCACTGCTGTTTATAGAGGATGAGGGAGCTCTTAGATTTCATCTGTAAAATTGTAATTTGCTTTCCGAAGATGAAGATTTTAGGGATTTGAAATGAAATGAGGGTGAGTAATTAAGTAATTCTGTTTTTGTATTTCCACTAGACCCAACATAGACTCATTCTGAAAACATCCCCCTATATACATTTCTGGAGATCACGAATTGTGTAGCAAGAAGTACGTATGGCTGCAAATGATACGGGGCGGTATTATGCCTTTCCTTTTTGTGCTTACCAGCTGACCGCTTACATCTGTATAGATTGCTTTCCCACTGTTACCAGTTTGTCCACTAGCTCGCCATGTACGTTGGCAGACTAGTTGACCACAATGACAGTGTTCGAGTCTGGTGAAGAATGGTTCCAGAAAGCAGGTAAGACAAAAACAAAAGCCAAAAAATAAAATAAATAAGTAAATATCAGGGTGAGAATGTGGTAAAATCTAAAAACGTGGTAATAATTAGGCGAGGGCTTTTCTTTTTCTGGATTGCTTTTTAAAACACTGTTGGTTGGCTTTAGTGAAGGAGAAGGGTGGGTCAGTCGATTGGTCAGGCAGTCATTCAATCAATCGACAGTGGCTTTTGCTGCATTTGTGCAATAAACAAAGCAGGAAGGAATTGCACTCATGATAGAACTTTGAGATCTCAAAAAACTTACATAGCGGCCTTAAAAACATACCTCCTGGGACGTATTTGGCGCTCTCCAGAAATGTATATAGCGGTACGTTTTCAGAAGAGCCTTGGTTGACTAGACCCCTGTATACTTTATTTTTAAAAATGTCTGGAGAGTGAAAGTTCCTTTGTGTTTCAGTGTTTGGTAAATATTTTGGGTGGCCTCTAGGGCACTAATAATCAGTTTGTGCAACACAAAATGATGAAACAAAGCAGAACAAGCGAATTACACACCGTGACTTCATCTTCTAGCTCATTCTCTTTGTGACTGTTGTGTTTTGATCCCTGGCAGACCAGCTGTTCAGCACAGCTCTTCACAAATTTCCCTTGTTGGTTTGTCCTCACCCTCATGTCTTGTACCTGGTCCTTTAGGACAGCCACCTGTTCCTCAAGCCTCTGAGAAGAAAGTAGTATTTTCTTTGAGAATTATGCAAAACTTTTAGACCAATTTTGTTAAGGCAAACAAAAAAGTTGACCCATCAATGTCTTTAGGGTAATTATAATGTCTTATATTGTGATATTATTATTATTTTTTTTTAATTGCTAAATGTGTTCAAGTCCATTAGATTACCTCACACTCCTCTGTTTTTTCCTTGCGAATGTCAAGTAACTGCTTTTGCAGTTTTTTAATCTGGCGACGACCTTCTTCCTCTCTAGATGTACAATATATGGGATTTACTATAAATTATTACTCATATTATAGATATTTAGGGCAAATAATTTGTCAGTTCATCTTAAAAACCTGTTTATTATGTCAAGAAAATCTGCTTTCTTCTTCTGTTCCTCTTCTACTGCAGAAAAGAGACTCTGAAAACTGTTTTTCTTCTGCAGCTCCTCCAATAAAGCATTGATCACATCCGACACAAACTGCCTGTAAGAACAAAGATTTTATTAAACAAAGGCTTTTTAAAAATTAAAAAACACTAGAAATGTGTGTACATACCTATCTTTCTGTACTTTGGCCAGGTTGTCAGAAGCAAGCAGAGTCTGCTGAATATTAAGATGTTTTTGGAGTTCTCCTGAGAAATTAGACAAACTGCTTCCAGCCATCAGTTGAGCTGTTTTTAGATGCAGTTCAGCCCTTTGCTGCTAAATAAAGAGAGGTACAGTCAGGCCCATAAAATATTTGGACATCGACACAATTTTATCATTTTTGGCTCTATACACCAACACAATGGATTTGAAATGAAATGAAAGTTGACAGCAACAGATTCCAAATGCAAATAGCAACCTTGAAATTAACTCTAGACATTTTATCTACTTATTGTAATTGGGATAATAAAACACCTGGCTATGGAACAGTTGAGAAGCCAATTGTTCTGTACAATTACTTTTGGTCCCTTAACAAGTGGGAGGCACATATGCAAACTGTTGTAATTCCTACACCGTTCACCTGATTACCTGATGTAAATACTCTCAAATTAAAGCTGACAGTCTGCAGTTAAAGCACATTTTGTTCGATTAATTTGAAATCCATTGTGTTGGTGTATACAGCCAAAAATGTTAGAATTGTGTTGATGTCCCAATATTACAGTTTTTCTCAAATGCTAAAACACAAAGCCAATCCTCTAAACCAAATGACCAGTTGTCTAAACTCGTTTATTAAATCTAGCCATCAATTTCCAATATCATAAACACATTTCACATGAAGACACAATTCACAAAACACAATCCTCCGTTCTCATAAATCTAAACACATTTTTTCTTGGTAATACACAAGTTGCAAAAGATCTCTGCTCATATTCATAAGTCAAAGTCAAAGTTAGCTTTATTGTCAATTCAACCACATGTACAGGACATACAGAGAATCGAAATTCCGTTACTCTCAGACCCTAGGTGCCTAAAATATAATATTGATACAAAATACAAAAAGTAGAGTTGTAAAAAGAATATACAATAAATACAATTATAGAATGTTGTCTTAAAAATATATGCATTAAAATATATATATATATATATATATATATATATATATATATAGAGCTGGAAGAGAGTTCAACTTCCTGACAGCCTGATGGATTAGGCTGTCCTTCAGTCTGTTGGTCCTGGCCTGGAGACTCCGCAGTCTCCTCCCTGATGGCAGCAGACTGAAGAAGCTGTGCATTGGGTGGGTGGGATTGGGTGGGTGCTCTTTTTAGTTTGTGGAGGAAGTAGAGACGTTGCTGTGATTTTTTGGCCAGTGCAGTGATGTTTTTTTGTCCAGGAGAGATCCTCAGTGATGAGTACACCCAGGAATACATCACACGCTCCACAGATGCACCAGAGGAGCATGCAGAGTGTGCGCTCTCCTGAAGTGAACAACAATCTCCTTCGTCTTCGTATTCATATTCTTCATATTGTGTGTTTGTGTGTGTGTGTGTGTTTGTGTGTGTGTGTGTGTGTGTGTGTGTGTGTGTGTGTGTGTGTGTGCGCGTGCGTGCGTGCGTGCGTGCGTGCGTGTGTGTGTGTGTGTGTGTGTGAAATTCTTCATATTCTCATATTCTCAAATGAAAGCTCATGTGATGCAAAATGCTTGCCACAGTCAGCAATATTTGAATACAATGAACACACCTGGCGTCATTCATTACACACAATGCCTCAAAATTAAAGACACTTGTTGCTAATGCAGTGATCACATGTATAAAAGCAAGTTCAGAGTGATCTGTTTGCTGATGATTTCAAACAAACACAGTGGAATAAAGGCAGAGTCAGGGTAGGAGGAATTCGAGTCAGAGAAGGGAGAAGAGCTGGCCATGGAAGAAGAGGAGCAGACCAACGAGGAAGAGGAAGAGGCCAACAAGGGAGAGGAGTATGTCCAGGAAGGAGAGAAGAAGGTCCCCCTAAGACAACCTTGCACCATCATTATGGACAAGATGCGAGCAACAGCCATTGACCATGTCAATATTACTCTTTGTGAGGCCATGCGTTCGTAGAGCTTGTACACTAGCATGCTGTCCTTGGATCTTACAACACCCAACGTCTCCTCACCTTCCTAGAGGAGCTAAGAGACATCTTCCTGGACCGCCAACAACACCATCCTGGGCCCGCACATCACATTTATGTGATAATTTGGGACAATATCCACATCCACAGAACAAACCAAATCAGAGAGTGGTTCACCACAAACAGTGACCACTTTTTAAATGTCTGTCTGCCACCCCACTCCTTTCCTGAACCCTATAGAGGAGTTCTTCTCATCGTGGAGATGGAAGGTTTATGACAGACAACCATTCACTACAGAGAACCTCCCAAGGGCAATGGAGCTGGCCTGTGTTGACATCCCAGTGGATTCGCCATTCCAGGGCATTTTTCCCGCGGCGCCTGGCAAGAGACAATATAGCCTGCGATGTGGATGAGGTGATGTGGCCCGATGCAGCTCAGCGACATGATGGCACACAGTGATTGTAGTGTGTGTGTGTGTGCGTGTGTGTGTGTGTGTGTGTGTAAGTGTGTGTGTGTGTGTGTGGTGTGAATAAAGTAAATAAAAAAAAACTTTACACCCTGTTCATGTTTTCAAGAGTACTGTTGTGTGCAATAGATTCTGTTTTTGCATTGAGTTGTGTTAGAGTAGTGTACATGCAGTATTTTCTATAGGTTTATACTTTTCATATGAAACTCACAAATCTAAATGCCTAATCCTCTGCAGAGATCTAAGAAGATCCGTTACTGTAAAGTTTCTAAAAAAAACACATTATTTACGCAAATATGAACAAAAAACCTTGATCATTGTGTCTTGATCAAGAACAAATTGAGCATTGTGTTTTCAATTGTTTTGCTGTAGTGTGTAATGATGTGTATAGTGTTTACATTTTTGAAAGCTTTGAGCTGCTCTTTTGGTGTGAAAGTTTGAGTTTTGAAGTGAGAAGGTGTGGTTGTGTTTATGTAGCTTTAGAAAAGGATGTTGTGTTTAGACATTGGGGAACATGCAGGAAACATTTAGGAAATGTGTTTTAGCAATTGAGAAAAACTGTAATAGACCTGACTGTATTTAAAATGTGCCATAAAAGCAAAAACTTGTTTGGGACAAGTCTGTTTTACAACGAAATAGTATTACTTGTACCACAATTTTGTTCCAATAAGACACTGAACTCCAGCTACAACACAAGAGCTGCCTAATAAATGTGCTGTAAGCTGGTTTAATCTTGTGAAATCTTGTCTAGGTCAAACTTTCTGGGTCAAAATCATAAAAAAATAAATACTTTGCATGACAGCTGAACACATTTGAAATCAAATGAACACACTTGGTGGGGGTTCAAGTTCTTGAGTACCACTTTTCCTATCTTACACCAGTAGCGACAAAAGTGTTTTGCTAGTTTCAGCCCGGCGGTGCCACTTCACATCCTGTGCTATGTTGTTTAAATAGCAAATGCATTTGCACCCATTTGTGTGCACATTGGTGCGCTGGTCTGAAAAGGAAGTGAGCTTTTTTGTAAAGCATGAGCTTTTCCTTGCTAGTAAAGCATATAAAGTCCACCATGTAAATAGTGAATGCACCATGATGCAACTATGACTAACTCTTAAAAGGAATGGGAGATGAGACTCTAATTGGTTTAATGCATGTTATTCACTGTTAAAAAATAAAATGTTGAGTTAACTTAAAAATTTAAAGCAACCAGCTGCAAAGAAATTTTGAGTTTATTAAACTTCAGTGTTTGAAGTTGTGCCAAATTATTTTAAGTTTTAAGTTGACCAAAAAGGCTGGTTTAAGTCAAGTATACTTTATGGAATAAATTGGCACAACTCCAAACACTGAAGCTTAATAAACTTAAAATTTCTTTGCAGCCGTTTGCTTTAAAATTTTAAGTTCACTCAACTTTAAATTTTTTTAAGATATGAAGAAATAAAAATTTAGAGTCTCCTCAACTGAATATTTTACTTTCATTGAACAAACAGTTCCAAACATGCAGCTGAATAATTTTTATAAGTAAATTCAACTCTGAGCTCAAAAGTCCAAATAATTTACAATTTTAAACTGAGTTAACTATTTGTGAGTTGGATTTTTTTTTACAGTGTGCCAAAAACATGTCTATAACTCATAAAAGAATAAGGACAACAATTTTAGACCATGTGTAGGGCACGCAGACTGTTTTTTACCCATCCTTAAAATAGCAAAAGTGGATTTGGACATGCCCTTGTCACAAAGATATACACAGGAGACCCAAATGCAAGTGAATGCAAGATGATTTATTAAAGAGTCACAACTGGTATTGATCTCACCAGATATAGTGTGGAGCAAGGATGCTCACACCAGGAATACAACACGCTAAACAGCGGTAAAAGTTCATCAGAGTAGCGGATTTGAGATGAAGTCTCTCACTGATATAGCGGTCAAGTGCAGGCAGTTGTAACAACATCAATGAAACGGAGACGTGCATAAGGTCCAAATATAACAGACTTATGGCAAAACACCACCACCAGATCGAGCGAGAGCACCTAACAGGAAGCAGACACAGGAGTGAACAAACAACGGACTGATAACGCTATCTACAAAACACTGAACATATATAGGTGCGCGACAGCTGTGACTGATAGAAACAGCTGAGAGATATAAGTGGTAACAAGACACTTGACAACCCAGCTGATGAATGTAAACACACACACACCACGCAGTGAAGATAAACCCAAACAAACACACCCACTTCCCACACACACACACACACACACACCACGCGGTGAAGATAACCCAAACAAACACACCCACTTCCCACACACACACACACACATGCAAGAAGATCAGATGGATCCACAACCGTGACAGCCCTAAGTCAGGGGTGTCCAAACTCAGTTCTGGAGGGCTGGTGTTCTGGAGAGTTTATCTCCAATTTGCTTTAACACACCTGCCAGGACGTTTTTAGTATATCTAGTGTTACAACCTCTCTTTAAAAGTGGTTCGTTTTGAACAGCAACATAAAAAAAATGTAGTAAGTAATTGTTTTTTTGTTTTTTTTATCATTTTATTTTTATTAGAAAACCCAAAAATAACGATACCATCCTTAGCCCAAAACAACAAATAAAATAATAAATCTCCAAACAAACGAAAAAAAAAAAACCCAAAAAAAAGACACAAAACAATGCTGGCTGGTCCAACTAAAGCTGTCTTCTCCATTTGTCTCCTCATTGGCGTCTCTTATACTCTCCCAATCAGTCCCAACATGACAAGCAGGTGCGTCCACCCATGGACGAGCTAGAATAAGTGCATGCGCACTCATATAACAACAGCCAAGAAAACAAGGGAGGGTTAGAGAAAAAAAAAGAAAACACAAAAAGCAAGACACAGAGCGTAACACTAGTAAAGCCGAAGCCACACTAGAGTTTGAGCTTGCGAAATTCTGTCGTACGGCGCTGCGAAAAGGGGTGGGATTAAACAAGATGAATAGACATTAAAAAAAGCGAGCGATTGCTCCATGTTTTAAATTTCTGTTCAGAGAGGTCATGTTTTGATCCTGGATTGGTCTCACGCAGTCAAGTGATGCGATTTTACAGGTCAGAGTTCACCAGGCTTGAACTTTGCACCGCAGCTACCTGCGAAACTCCACGCATTCGCGTGCGTATGAATGGAAGTCTATGGGGAAAAAAGCCCAGTGTGACCGCCGCTTAAGAGCTTGATTAGCTGGTTCAGGTGTGTTTGTTTAGGGTTGGAGCTAATCTCTTCAGGACACCAGCCCTCCAGGACCAAGTTTGGACACCCCTGCCCTGTGTACCTGCACAATGCACTTTAGACCAGGGATTCTCAAACTCAGTCCTGTAGGTTCGATGTTCTGCAGATTTTAGCTCCAACTTGCCTCAACACACCTGCAAGAATGTTTCTAGAAATCCTAGTTAGAGCTTGATTAGCTAGCCCACGTGTGTTTCTATTTGGCGTTGGAGCTAAAATCTGCAGGGCCCGGTTTTTCAAAAGGTTTAATCCTGATAAAATTAATCTGGATTTAGTAATCCTTTTTTTGCCATCCGTGATCACGTAATCCAGCTTACTTTTTGAGCCAGTTTTTCAAAGCAACATCAGATCAATCCGATCCAGATTTTTCAGGATCACTAAATCTGGATAACCAGTGCTCAAACAGGATATGAAATCACAATGTAGAACTACAGATATTTAAAGAGCAACAAGTAGAAAAGCCAGTGTGAGGTCAATATAACTTTATTTTTATTGGAAATGAAAACACACATTTAAAAAAAAAAAAAAAAAGTTTCAAATATAGATGTATTGAATTAAAAAAAAGACAATGCCAAAAACTCCACAATAGTTTCAGACTTCCTCATCTGATGTGGAGAGACCAGCTTGTCTGAGCGTAACCTTAAGAAGGGGCGAATCTCAAGTCCGGCCTTGGTTTGCTGCAGTTTGGTCAGAGTCAGTTGTTCCTCTGCCAGATGAAACTGTGTTTCTGCCCTTTCAGTCTCTTTTTGCAATTGCTGAAAGTGACTTCAAAAATCAGAGATTGCCATTCTTTGCATTTTTTTTTGGTTATTCTGTTATCATTGCATACCTCACTAATAAATATTCTAAAAACTAAAATATTTTCCATTATGATGAGTATATATATTTTAATTAGTGACATAATGAAATTTATTGTTTTTGGTC
>CAIGQZ010032997.1:14944687-14960270 GCA_903798205.1 Danio tinwini
ACACACACACACACACACACACACACACACACACACACACACACACATTGAGCAAAACCCTTCAATTATCCTGCAAAATCAAACTTTACATTCAAAACAATGTGATATCTTCTCAAAATAGTGTTTTGTTTTCAAATGACACACACAAACCATCACATGAATAGACATTTATAAGAAGCAGTTAATCACTGATGTGCTTACAATTTTTTTCTGATAGCTTAAGCACATTTTTTGTAACTATTGGCTATTTTTGCAAAACTCTACACACCAATAAGAAAACCCTTCTCCAAATCTGCAAAACATTTTAGTTATCTTGCAAAAGCTAATAAACCTTGCTTAACTCTTCAAACCTTCGTAAAAAAAATATTTTTGTATCAAACATTTAACACAAGCCATCACATTAATAAGCACACAATGTGCCAACTACAAACTGATGGAATGAATAAAAACTACATCTGGCTTTTGAACAGAGATTTACAATAGATGGATAAATGTACAGGTTGCTATTAATAATCAGAAGTGTGCAGATAGATAAACATAATTACAAATGTATATGTACAGTGGGTGTGTACATAATTTACAAATGTGCAGTGGGTATGTACAGATCAAATAAGTGAATCAATCACTGCAATGAATATGTGCAATTTTTAAATGTGCAAATGTTAAGTAGTGCTCCTATGTAGAAGTTTGCCACCTATGTAGAAGCTTTAAAAATAATGAAGAGTGAAAAGGCTAAACAATTGTATGATTTGTTTCAAGAATATGGTTTTATTTAACCCCTTACAGAGTTTCTATTTGATGTCTGCACAGTATGTTGTTCTTTTTCCGTTAAGTATTTTTATTTATTTATTTTTTTGTTTGTTGGTTTATTTGTATGTTTGTTTGTTTTGTTTTGTTTTTTGTAATTTTATGGCTTTATAATTGATTCACTGTATATCTGACATGTCTCAGCCAGTGTGTGCAAGATTATGTTTGGATTGAGTTTGGCCTAGTTTGTTGTTTTTGAAAGGCAAAAAACAAAACAAAAAAAACATCTGACTTTTGCCTTCTCTGAGCACAAGCTAGGTTATGTCAGTTTGAGGTCATACTGTGCCTTTCTCATAGTTCTGTAAACATACAGAGATGCAAACGTCAAGTACTGGTGTTTATTTACACACATCAAAACAAGCACAAGTGTTATTCCAAGTCAAAAAATAAAATTGTAATTTCACTGAGAAAAAAATAAAATAAAAATCAGACTACATCATGTCGTCTCTTTGGGTCCAGCCACAAAAATTTATCTACACCACATGCAATGTCCTCTAGGGCACTGGGGAAAGTATCTAATTGCAAAGTGAACTAATTATCTAAATCAGTTTTCACATGTGACGGTGTACCAGACAGTTGGCAAAATAGTGTAAATAATAGCCATACATGTGTATAGTTTTGCTAGGAGTGTGCTGATCATTTGGAAATTCAGTGTAAAGCAGCGAGTTGTGTTGACAGTTCCACAAAAAGAGTGCTGTGCAGTGGATTGTACCTACAATTTTGCTAAGTGTATGTTACAAAATTGCAAGCTTAGTGCAAAGCAGTGTTTGTGTTTTACATTTTGCAAACTCAGTGAGTGGTTTTGCTATAAGAACTAATTGTTTTATAAATTGTGCTATAAGAATCTCAGTTAGGGTTTAAGCATTCAGAAAAAACTGTAATGTAAAACACTATGACCACTGCTTCTCCATCCATCATAATGACTTACTGTAAGCCTTTTTTGTTCAGTGTTACACTTATTACAGACAGTACATAGTCCTACATAAGTGCATTGTAAAATTTTTCAGAATATTATTTTTATACAAAACACACAAATACATAGTACCAAATTTATTTGACAGTACTTTTCCCACAAAAACAGTGTACACAGTGTTCATCCCAACCAACACAAAGTTGCACATAACGTGGTCTACATATGCCATCAACAGAAGTGTTTACAGAATAGTTACAGTAAAAAAAAAATTAAAAAAAGGGTGGATTTCGGTCAAACACTTTTCATCCCCAGGCAGAAAACAATTCCTCAATAGGATTGAGAAATGGAGAATATGGATGAGCTCTGATTTCTTAATTGCAATTATGTGTGACCGGTGTTTACCTATGTGATGAGTTAGTATGCAAAGTAGGACAACTGACTTTACAATTGTGAATGACAGTGTGTTTCTTGTAAAAACAAGAGATTTTCTGCATGAAAATAGTGCCAAATGCAGAGAATTGTGTGTAGTGTTTTGAAAAAAGTGTGTTTTAAATCTGCAATTTAAGTGTAAAGCAGGAATTGTGCTTGTAGTTTAGCAGAATAGGTTTAAGGGGTTGGTGCATCATTTACATGCTGTAGTCATTGTGTCTGAAGTACAGTACAAGTGATTGTGTGTAAACAATTTGGATAGATTAAATCAATCTAAAACAATGCATCAAGGCCAATTTTGTTTTACATGTCCAAGACTGTGACAAAAGGTAAAAAAAAATCCAGTCCACAATTACTTTTATATTGAAAATGTGTCATTTTGTGTGAGTTTTTTCACCTAATCAGTATGATTTAAGTTTTATTATGAATTTGGCAATTAAAAAGTTAAAATCCTGCAATTTTCTAAGCAGTTTAGTAGTTTTGATCCAGACTGAGGTTGATTAACAGATTTATGAAAAAAAAAAAAAAAAAAAACATAAAAAAAAATACTAATCTGATGCATTTTTACTGCAGTTTAATTTAGTGGATGTTTTCAAACCCAACATAACAAAAGGGCTGTAAATTTACCAAGAGTGTATCATTGAGTTCTTGAAAATCCAAAGTATTTTCTCAAAATATGTGTCAAAATCTGATTTGTCACCAAAGCTCATTTTGCTAGCTGAAACACAGAAAACGTTATGGCCAAATTAAGACTCAAAATCACACCAGGGTGGATGAAAACATCCCCAACAGCACATAAGGGTTAAATATTCAAAACATTAAAACAAGGGGAATCTGCATGATGCTTAACACAGTCATTTTACAGGATCACAGATGTCAGGTGTAGAAATTGCTGTTGCCAAACAGTTCCTCATGATGTCACCACACACCATTTCTCTGCACTTCAGTGCTGAGTTGTTGATTGTTGATATCATCATCATCATCATCATCATCATCATCAACGTTCATTTCTTTAAAGATGTCATCAGTGGCAAAGCATATGCTGTATAAAATTACACAGCATGTAACAAAAGTGGGGTTGAAGTCTGGGCTCTGAAAAGAGACCCCAAAATAAATAAATAAATAAAAAACAGGTCATGCCAAAGGTTTTCTCAGTCATGCATCTGGCTCTTGAATGATGCCTATGTTATTGGGCCTCAACTGGAGGGCAAATAGGCACACAGTAGGAGATCATGATGTTATTGAGTGATGTCAGCAGGGGTGGTCTCCATCTCCAGATGCACTGACCCTCTTAGGTAAGTACAGCTGCCTACTATAAATGCTGCTCTTCTTGAGGGTCCTCGCATCATGGAGATATCCAGGAAAGCTGACACAGATGTCCAAGAACTTTCTGTGGTCCCATGCAGCCTGGAGTTGCAATTACGAAATAATTTCTCCATAAATGGATTATGGATTATTGGCAGGGGGGTTATGCGGATGTGGCAGCCATCAATAGTTCTGACTGCCATGTGATAAGTGCTCATTGGGGATACTTGCCCAGGGCTACATATTTGAGAGACCTCAAATATTAGCCCTGGCATACATCTGGCTGCATTTTGAGTGTACAACTAAAGGCCGATTTATACTTCAGCGTCAAGCACACGCGTATGCTACGACGCAGCCTGGACGCATAGCCCCTCGCCGTAACCATTGGCGACGTTGACGCGCACATCTAAAGAAATGTAACGGGTATGCGTAGCGCAAGCTCTGTGATTGGTCGGCTTGGTAGCGCTGACGAGTGTGGGCAAAGGTAAGAGCCGCGCACCCGATGCAGCGAGTGTTTACAAGTGGGGAGTCCTGTGAAGGAGCTCCGGATGGAGACTGTTGTTTTGTGTTTACCTTATGATCAAATTTGTTGCACGTGCGTCGGTTACCACCTCAAAATGAGTAAATTTGAGCCACTTGTACATTAAGGAAGTGTTCAGAAAAAACAAAACACCAGCGAAGAAACTTGAAACAGAGAAACATAAACATCTACTGCCAGCTAGCGTTTCGGAAGTGTATTGCAGAGAAACTGAAACAGAGTGCAGAAGTATAAATGCACGGCTACGCGCAAGGCATACGCAGTGGGTTACAGCGGTCACTTGACGCAGAAGTAAAACCAGGCTTAACACTACGGAGCAGTATGTCACAGCCAGTAACTTCTGTTCCTTTTTCCAACTTGCACTTATACTCACAGCTTACCTCCACATGGAAGACTTTTCTGGGATGAAGTTTGCTCAATAACTTGCCTTGTATGGTGTTGGACTTGGGACGCAGAGCAAGGGTTTGAGTCTGGCGAAGGATGCCATGATAAGCAAGATCAAGTGTGTTTAATCAGAGTAGGACAATTGCCCACAGGATCTTACCCAGTGGTAATATACCCTTAAGCCACCAATATGGACCGTTTAGGTAAAACATGTTCCTTTTGAAAAGGTACTACCCCATTGCTACAGCCCAAGACCGGATACTCACTGAAGCTAAGCAGGGCTGAGCCTGCTAGGTACCCGGATTGGAGACCACATGGAAAAACGGGTGTGCTCAACCTGCAATCTGTGGTCCTAATGCCCCAATAAAGTGAAGAGGACACCATACTGTCAGTAAACGATGTCTTTTGGATGAGACGTTAAACCAAGGCCATGACACTTTGTGGTCATAAAAACTTCCATGGAACTTCTCGTAAAGAGGTAGGGGTGACCAAATTCCCTCTATCGTCCCTTACCTATCATGGCCTCCTAATCATCCCCATCCACCAAATTGGCTCTATCATTGTCTCTCCACTCCCCCTATAGCTGGTGTGTGGTGATCGCAATGGTGCCGTTGTCCTGTGGCTGTCATCACATCATCCAAGTGGATGCTGCACACTGGTGGTGGTGTGGTGGTGTGGAGAGTCCCCCCTCCCCCCATATTCATGATTGTCAAGCGCTTTGGATATGAGGCCATCACAATAAAATGCATTATAAAAATACACATTACATTACCTATAGTCTTGAGGTGGAAAGAGTACTGAAAAATCATACTCAAGAAAAAGTTCCATTACTTACTCACAAATGTAATGCAAGTAGAGTAATAGTATCTGTTGTAAATATTACTCAAAGTATGAGGAAAATGTAGCCCTTTAAAAGAACTCAAGAGTAGTGATTATTACATCTGTTTTACATGTAATTTGTGTGTGTGAAAACATAAGATTTTGTAGTGCATTTAGTGCATGCAATCTAAACAGTCTTTCAGTCATTAGCCCCTTTCACACAGTATTTGCAGAAAGACTTTATTGGTAATTTCAAAAAAGCACTGTTCACACAGGCAAGGACGTTCCGGAATTTTTCCAGAAAAGACCATTCACACATCTATTGCAAAATACCAATAAGTTTAATATCATTAAACAGAAATGGCCTTTAACGGCTGCACTTTCATGCAGATGCTTTTGTCCCAGAGATATGCAAAGGCAGAAGTTTACACATTTGACGACATTATGAATTGTGTGGATAGATAAGTATTGTGAGCAACTTTAAAGTAAACATATGGAGGAACACTTTTGCATGTCAAGATGTACATTTGTTTGTATGCTATGCTTTTTTGAGAATTTTTTCCACAGTTGGCATTAATAATGAACATAAAAACGTCATCTGACTGAGAACTAGCAGATAAATGTGTCTGGAAAAATATTCAAAGGCTTTTATTTTCATAAACAGCATGGATGTGAACGCATGTGAATGTTCTGATTGGCTGGAGTAGACGTCTCTCATCATTGTGTTCTAAATGGGAACGCACTCTTTCCAGCAGTTTTCCTTTTGCATTCCAGGAAAATAGCAGTAATGCTACAACTTTTCTTACTGGAAAATTGCTGCTATGAATTTACCGATATTTTCAATCCCTTCACAGAAAGGTCTGTGTGTGTTAAAGGGGTATTGTGTGTAATGAATTTGTGTCTTCTGCATTCCGAGGTCAGGTAAATAAATGATTTTTATTTTAATTCTTTTTAAACAAAGCATGTAGCTGTGCGTTTGTGTGCTCTCTTCTCCCTGGCTGCTTCTTCTCTTCTTCTTAAGAAGGGTCTCTCTAAGGCCCAATCACCAGAATAAACAGGTGTTATTAATTATTTCTGATTGGCCTGCCGATTAGCCGCCAGGCTCCAAGCATGCTCACCTCTCTCATTGAGTGTTCGATCATGCTCACCTCTCCACAATGTGATTTTCTATGTGTGATTTGATTTAATGGGATTCACAGGACTGATTGTTCAATCTAACCAATCACCATAGACAAGAAAAAACATAAAGTAGTGACTGCAGGTCGAATAAAAATAGTGAACTAAAAGTACACATTTTGAAAACTACGTAGTAAAGTACAACTGAGAAAACCTACTCAATTACAGTAATTTGAGTATTGATCATTTGTTACTTCACACCAGTGGAGGTAACCAAGCTAGCAAACAATAAATAAAATGGTATATTACAATGTCATTGAAGCGTCTTTGTGTGCTCTATAATAGTCAAACGTTTTTAAATATCAGAGTGGTATATATTGGACTTAATAGGGATGTATGGTGACATTGTGTGTAGTAACACTATTTTATTCCGACGTCTTAAAGTCCACAATAACCGAACATTGCTGAGACTTTTATTTTAGTATATTGATGTACTTCATCATTCACTCATAGCAAACTAATGGTAAGAGGTTAAGAATATTAATATCCAGTTGCTATGGAAGTTTGATGTCAACAGAAAGACCATCACTCCACAAACATAGAAGCAAATGTTAAATGTTAAAGGTGCAGTATGTAAGTTTGACACCCAGTGGTTAAACTAGGTATTGCACTCCTGGATCAAAACAAACGCAATCGCGGGTTGCCAGATTGAGTACAGGAGCGAGTGATTTAAACTGTGTTCTAACTAAAAGCAACGACACACTTTTTGTCGGAAAATGGGAATTGGGAATGAGGGAATTTTTTCCATATTAAAAGGAGTTTTTGTCCTAACCAACACCTCAAATTGATATATTGGAAACGGCTTCTATTTCTCACAGCTGAACAACAGAAACCTATGACAGTGATCACCTTAGGTAAACCTTGTGTGCTTTATTCAGTGCTAAATGCTAACAATGTGAGTTTGAATGCCATTTTACATGACATTTATTGCTGTATACTGAAAGCAGCAGCAGATAGTTCACCTCAGATCTTGAAAATACAATAAACCGTTTGAAATTGAACTTTAGAACTAAACACGGTCACACTTTATTTTGATGGTCCAATTGTTGAATTTAAGTTACACTGCATGTACATGCCAACTTATTCTCATTGGATAATAAGTAGACTGTTAGGTTGGGCTTAGGGTTAGGGTTAGTGTAAGTTGACATGTATTTGCTAAGTTTCATATAGTCAGTTAAATGTCTGTTGAAGGAGCAGTATCAACAGATATTAAGCAGACAGTCTACTAATACTCAAATGGACCATTAAAATAAAGTGTTACCCTAAACATATGACTGATTCAACATATACGTTTAATAATGATTAAAGAGGGTTAACATGTATTAAATAGATTATAAACCTTACCATTTCGTGAGTAAGTGCATATTCTGTGCTTCTGAAAGGCTGTGTTAAAATTTCTGTCGCGTTTTTTCTTGTGCAAACAGCCAAATTGCTCATCACTGCGTATCTCGTCACAAAGCGTGCTGTTAGGACACGCGGTTACAATGTAACATGCTCACCTAATGTTTACGTTCGGAATATTTATATCATTTGCTAATTAATAATCTCATGTGGAACTGAATCCATCTCATTTCGACATCTGATACTGTCCACCGGAGGTCGCATTTTCGGTCACGGACGCATGCTTTCAGAGCCTTTCTGAATGAATGAATGTAATACGCTGTTTTCCAACAAGGCAACGCGGGGTGCTGAATTAGAATTGGCTAAACTGGCATTGTGCAAGTTAAATTTACCTAAACAAAGACAGAGTTCCGGCACGGAAAAAACATTTTCAAAGCAGAATATCGAACAACATTGAATATCTTAACAAATTTTAAGACTTTCAATAAGGATTATCAAAAAAAATTAATTCAGTGGACTAACTTGCAAGGATAAATTATTCACATTTAGAGTAACAATGTGGGGCGACACGGTGGTGCAGTGAGTAGCACTGTCGCCTCACAGCAAGAAGGTTGCTGATTCGAGCCCCGGCTGAGTGAGTTGGCATTTCTGTGTGGGGTTTGCATGTTCTCCCCGTGTTCGCCCCGGTTTCCCTACAGTACAAAAACATGCGCTGTAGGTGAATTAAGTAAGCTAAATTGTCTGTAGTGTATGTGTGTATGTCCTGGTCCTCCAGATTTAGGGTTTGAGTGTTGGGCTAACAACTCACCTCATAAAAACTAGTATTACGAAACTCCAATACAGTGCGGCTAAATATCAGCTTTGGTACAAATGGTCCTGGGAGTAAGTAAGTAAGAATAAGAATTTAAGTTAGCAAAATTAACATTGCAAATTTGGATTTCATGTGGACTTGAAACCAAGCTCAAACTATCAATCAATCCACTTCTCAGACATTCGCGACTTTCTGAGTGCATCTTAATCAGCTTCCTTGCAAAGATCAGGCAATGATCAGTCTGCCATTTTAAGTGCTCTCTCAATCCCAAAATTCTTCCAGTACTATGAAACATTTGCTTCTTGAAAAGTTCTACAATGGAAATCAGTGATCATTGATGCTCATGAGCACACTCTTTTGCTACGCGCTTTAAAGTATGTACTTTTCCATAACACGTACTGCAGAGCTGAATCAAACATATCCACTGATATGATCAATGCTTTCTGTACCAATGTTATCTCACCAGATGTTATTTATTCTGTGTCTGCCAAATAAAATTATTTAGTGTAAATGTTCATATTGTTATAGAGTGGGAAGTTTGCAGCACATATTTACGTTAATGTCACTCTCAGCGGTGTGGACATCATCTGTATAATAATATCAGTTCAGTTAATATACCATAAATGTACACTTTAAACTACTTTATAGACAACAATGATTACTAAATTCTACCTTTGCAATGCCCTAATGATGGAGCAAAATTATTGAACTGTAATTAATAAATACATGCATACATACATACAAGCTCTTCTCTTTAATTAGAAGTGTATAAATACACTGACAATGTACTTGTATTGCCTATATCTATATGAGTTACGTTTATGTACTGTATGGAAGACAAAACCTGCCAAAACATTAAACAAATAAATATGCAAATATATAAATAAGTGAGAAGATAAATCCATATTTTTCTGCATAACTAAAACAATAAATAAATAAATATGTAAATAAATGTATATTAAAAAAATTATATTAAAAAAATCCAAATTCCTGCTTAAACATAAATATATAAATAGTTAATAGGTAAATAATTCAATAAATTACTCAAATGTTGGGGAAAAAAGAAAATGCTAACCTGAAACTTTATTCCCCCTTTTTAAAAATGTTTGTTCATTTTTGAACATAGTTGCGTTTGCGTATACTTTTCCTTAGCTCAACATGCTATACCAATCATCAAAAGTCTTTATGCCATCTTTGGTTGAGCATTAGAAAGATTATGCATTCAATTTGTTTGACTGGCTTCTGATGATTTAGCATTTCAGTATAGCATTTTCTTATTCCCCCAAATATTCGAGTAATTTATTGAATTGTTTACCTGCCCAATTATTTATATATTTAAAAAAATATATTTATTATTTTTTATTATATTTATGCAGAAACTTTATACTTTATTTATTTATTTATTTATTTGTATTTTTTTTTATTGTTTTATTTATGCAAAAAAATATACAGATTCATTTACTAATTTATATATTTGCGTATTTATTTATTGTTTTTGCAGGTTTCGTCCTCCATACTTATGTGAGCAAGAATTTAATATAATAAAACAGAGGGCATTAAAGGAATAGTTCACCCAAAAATGACAATTCTCTCAACATTGAAACCTGTTACCTTAATCAGTTATATATATATATATATTTTTATTCTTTTAAACACAAAAGAAGATTATTTTAGGAAAGCTGGCAACCTGTCTGTAACCATTAGTATTTATTTTTATTTCCCCAACATTCGACTAATTTATTTAATTATTTATCTGCCCACATTATTAATTATTTATATATTTATTTATGCAGGAATTTGTGGATTTTTCTATACATTTATTTAGTTGCATATTTATTTATTTATGCAGGAAATTGTGGATTTATTTAATAATTTAGAACTAGCAATAATTTAATATAATAAAACAGAGAGCATTAAAGGAATAGTTCACCTAAGTGAAACCTTTACTTGCTTCAACCAGTTATACATGAGCAATTCCAGCGCTATGAATGTGACATTTGCAGTAAAAACTCAAAACATAAATTCACATAGAAAGTATATGTTAACATTATATTTAAACATCTGTTGATATTTTCCAAAACAACTAACCACAGAGTTAAGGGACAGGAAAAATATCAATCTGTAACCATACTTTGTACTTTAAATGAGCAAAATAAACATGTGTTATGGATGTGACCAAAAAGTCTGTGAGTTTGCACATAAATAATTTGTAGAAATTCTGTGAATTAAACTGCACAACCCAAAAGAAATAATGCTCATCAACATGATAAGTGTTGGCTCTCTATAGAACAAAGATGATGGATTTTATTTTATTTAATATTTTTGCATTTATGAGGAAAAAGCTTTGTTATGAACAGGATGTGACACCTCTACGTTGTGAATGTGACGGATGTGAAATTGCCACTTGTGTGACTTTGGTAAATCAAATGTTTGAAAACACAGACAGAGACATTTTTGTGCATTTCTAAAGTACTGTAAAATACTTGTTTACACAAAAAACTTAGAAACGGTTTCTGTATTTTGGTGAAAACATTTTTTTTTTATGGCGAGGTTGACATTTGCATTTGGTGAAAACTTAATTTTTTTCATTGAAGGTTGACATTTGCATGGAATTGCTCATATATATTTTATAAAGCAAACTGTCTGTAACCATTAGTATTTTTCTACTATGAAAAACAATGTTTTGGTTTCAGCTAATATCAAAATATTCTTTTGTGTTCAACAGAAGAATGAAACTCATAGTGAGTAATTAAAAATTTGTTTGAACCATTTAACGTTGTTAATGAACAAATCTATTATGGCAGACAGAAATGGTTTCATGACATCTTGGAACTGTTTAAAATAAAGTGTTGTAACGCAACAGCACATAAAATATAATATCAATCAACAAATCCTAACTTTTTTTACTCACCAAGAAGGCATATTGGCCACGACACTGAATATAAAACATAATTTAACAAACAAATCGGGCATAACCGAGCAAATGTAACAGGAAGCAGATTAATAAATGACCAAACAGCTGCAGTACAAAACTGTTTTGTAAACAGACAACGAGCGCTGTCCTGAGGTTGATGTAAGTTTGATGTTGTTACTCACAGTCTCCGCTCCGGGGCGTATAATATTTCCTAACACTGACAGCTGATCAGCGCAATCCTGCAGCAAAGCACACGCTCTGAGCTCCTCCACGGACATCATACTGCTGAGTATATCTTATATATGACTATACAGAAATTTTGATGAATATATAAATAAAATTAACAGGTTTCTTTCTTTTAATCCTTCTAAACAAAGAGACAAATCAGCCGTGAAGAAGACGCTACACGTGCATCTGTAGCAACGGCGTCCGTCGTCATGACAGCACTTCTTGTAAACACAGATCTGCTCCATTTGCTGGCTGTTTTCTTGTTTTTACAGCAGACCGAATTAATTTACATGATTTTGAACATCATGTTTTTTTTACCAGTTTTCTATGCATTTTTTTTTATCTGTTAGAAGATGGTTTATTGGCAAAACACTCTACTCATAAATGTACACTCTTTCTTAGACTTATTATAATTTTCTATCTGAAATATGCTGTCGTTCATTGCGGTAATGCTCAAGATTTTTAAAAATATTTTCTTAGGTAATCCTTTAATTTAAGATTCATATTCAACGTATTTAACTATTCAATTCATTTCATCTTTATTTCTATAGCGCTTTTACAATGTAGATTGTGTCAAAGCAGCTTCACATAGAAGATTATTAAAACAGTGTCAGTTCAGTTTTGTTTAGTTTTTAGTGGTTTAATATTCACTACTGAGAGTTCAAACACCGAAGAGCAAATCCATCGATGCGCACAACTAATGTTCAGTTTTTATTCATTTAGCTATTTATACAAAAGTTATTCGGTTTGGTATGTTTAAATGGGCCTGTACATACAGAAGATCCCAATCATTTCTTTCATTCTCAATACATATTTTCTCACTATAATTTCATCATCTCATTTACCCACATCATGTACTTTAGGCCTGTAGCCAGCCTGCCCTGCTGAAAAAAAAACAAAAAAACAAACAGCATATGCAGGTAAGGTATGTTTTTATCCTGGTGCTGGTCTTGCTGGTTTAAAATATGGTATTGCTGGTTTCAATGCTGGTCTTGATGCTGGTCTTGCTGGTTTCAGTGCTGGTCTTGCTGGTCTGAGTGCTGGTCCTGACCAGCATTGAAACCAGCAAGACCAGCATTGAGACCAGGGAAACCAGCATTGAAACCAGCAAGACCAGCATTAAAACATACTTTACCAGATATGCTGTTTTTTTCAGCAGGGATGGTGTAAGGGGTGGTCTTTTTTTTCTCAAACTGTGGACCTTTTTGCAGTTATTTGCCTGAAATTGCCTCATATTTTCTAAATATTGCATTTTAGCTGAATCAGCTTGTCGGCTGGTCATCATAACCACACTTTTTAATGTACTAAAATATTTTCAAAAAATTTTGAATTAAAAATAAAAATATTTATTTTTAATATACAAATTACATTGTATATCATTGGGGGGGGGGGGGGGTGAAATAGGATTCTGTTAATATTTTAAATGAAAAACTAGTCTATTGTCATTTATTAAGCAACATATTGGCCAGCACATTCAACTTTCCTGAAAAACAAAAAAAAATTAAACATAATAATAATAAAAAGCTTTAAGATTTGTCTAGCCTCTCTTGTAAAAAAAAGTACATTTGATTGAAAATTCATGAATAATAACAAAAGCCAAATTAGCATTTAAATACATTTTAATATAGGCCGCTTTTGGTGCTTTTATTTCAAGAATAAGGTTCAAGATTTAGAATAAATGTTACTTGTAAAATATTTTCTCTATTTAAAAACAATCCAGTAGTGAAGTATGACTTCTTTTACGTCAGATTGTATGTTTTCTTGCACAGCTGGACGTTGGACTCATGAAAAATAATAGTTAATAAGCTAAATTGTCCATAGTGTATGTGTGAATGAGTGTGTATGGATGTTTCCCAGTGATGGGTTGCAGCTGGAAGGGCATCCGCTGCGTAAAACATATGCTGGATGAGTTGGCGGTTCATTCTGCTATGGCGACCCCTGATTAATAAAGGGACTAAGCCTAAATGAAAATGAATAAATTAATTACTGATTTTTTTAGCTTTAAATAGGTATCGCTATCAAGCTATATCATATCTCCCTAGCATGGGCAGTTTAATCAGGGTTGAAAAAGTTGCAACTGTCCCCAATTACAATATTCATTTAAAAGCGTGCCATATTAACAATGAACAACTTTTTGTAAATTTTGCAACAATGAAAATTTTGTCACCGTTTTCAATGTGACTTCATTTAAAAAAAAAGATTTATTTGATTAATTAATTCATTTCAAAGTAGTTTAGTAAAGGTTCAGTCTAGATTTTCAGTTAAACAGTAAAAATTTGGCTTTCAACTAACTTCCTAAAATTAAATAGCGACAAAACTGAAGCACCTAACCCCAACCGTCATTGGGTGATGAGCAAACCTATTTGTACAAATTAGATCGTACGAATTCATACAAATTAGCCACTAAATCAAAAAGTTCCGAATTGCCGTGAGATTGCAATGGCCCTACTCATTGGGACTAAAAGTGTTTTGGATAAATTTGATAATTTTACAAAATACAATGATAATAGCACAATTCGTTCCTCTCTACAGGTCTAGAGTTGGAGTGTCATCATGAAGAGCACACTCTTTTTTAAAGATCACATCAATATTACGTGTACTGCAGACTTCCATCTGCATAATATTACTCATCTCCACTCTTCTCTCACAACCAATACAGCAATTCTCATCCATGCATTAGTTACTTCACGTTTTGACTGTAATGCACTTCTCACTGTGCTTTCTTCTAAACTTTTCCATAAACTCCAACTGGTTTAGAACCATGCAGCTCGTGTCATCTCTAGGACTTCATCTCACGGGCATGCCACACCACTAAGCCAATAAAAAAATAAATGATCGAATATCTGTTGATGCTTGTTGTTAGGGGACCTTGGGTGTCCAGAAAAGCGCCATTTATAAATAAAATTAATTATTGCTATTGCTATTATTATTATTATTATTATTGTTGTTATTAATAATAATAATAATAATAATAATAATAATAATAATAATAATAATAATAATAATAAAACTAAATCTGTTTTTTAGGCCTGATAATTGGTTGTTGCTTTTTCTTTTAATAGTCTCTTTTAATATGGGGCCAACTTAACACATTTAGCTATTTATATATTTAGTCTGTATACCAAAAAAAATAAAAATAAAAAATAAAATCCAACATGATGTTTTAGAATTTTTGTATTATTATATTTTAATTAAGTTTGAGTTTAAATTCTGCATATATTGTCATATGTACACATTTTATAGCAATGTGTCCAATAGGTGTGGGTTTGTTATATTAAAATAAATTATCTGAGAAACTGCAAGAAATGCAAAAAGTGTTGCAACTGTCCCCCATAGATATATACATGTATATATCTATGACTGTCCCCATGTTACTTTTTCTGAACAGCGGAGGGCAGCAGATCGCGGGATAATGCTCCGCGCATGTCAGGCTGTACTAACAGAACCCAGAGCAGCCTACTTCAACGTAACACGTAGAGCACGTGCGGCAGGATTAAACTACAACACTTAAATGCGACTCTACAATTGCAAATGCCTCTAACAGATGTCTTAAGTGTTTACAAAGCCTTCAGACTGACAGGCCAGCAGGATATATATGGTGAGAGCTCAGACAGTCCCACACACACCTGTTGGCAGAGCAGCTGGATGATGGGCTTTTGCCTCACCACATTCAGGGCAAACAGATCACCATAATTAACTGTAACCAGGTTAACAGCATGAGGCTAAACGGTGGACTGAGAATCATCTGTAGTTTAAGAATGATGAATATCTAACCACAATGTAAGAATAGTATTACAGTCTTTCCAAGCAAAGCACTGTGAAGGGAAAACAATAAGTATGAAAAAATAGGTGTTGCTTAATTATTTAAAACGTGGATTTGTTTTTAAATACTTTAAATTATATATATATATATATATA
>CAIGQZ010032997.1:14960670-15010099 GCA_903798205.1 Danio tinwini
ACTGCGTGTGTTGTGTATTGCGGTAACTATGGCTACCACTGTTTTCTTTTTTGTTTTCTTTTTGGCGTCATGTCTGAATCGACTGATCCGTCTCTCGTCGCTTGATTAGTTCCGCCTGACGCAGTGTCATAAGCAGCAAACATTCCTCGCGCAGCTGAGAGTGAGTGAGTGAGTGAGTGAGTGCAGAGGGACATGATATCGACTGTCAGAGCTGCTCTTCCCCGCACACAACATGGGCTCCACCGCCCATACCACCAAAACCAGAGCTCAAGCATCAACGCAATGCCCCGGACTCGGTTCTGTGTCGTGGATAGCACGTATTGTTAAGCTATTTGAGGTGTAAAGATGTGGATGATGGTGCTGTGGACTCAGGACAAGATGGCAGCAGTATGAGAAACACACATCAACATGCTGTGAGTTCAGTTGAAGTGTGTAAAATGATCGGAGAAGACCTGGATTATATCTGCTGTTACTCCGTGTGAAAGGTGAGACTTTTTGATTCCGAGCGATTGTGATTTGTTGTTGATCGCAGAGGCTCTCGGGTTGTTTATGGAAGATGAAAACAAAAAAACGGATGACCACATCGGTTGTGTCAAATCCTAGTGAGTTGCCTACAAAGGAAACATGTTAGGGTGTTGGGAATGGTCGATTCAAACATTGATTGTGAGCAAACTAATGTTTTTAATTCTTCGTGAATTCCATACGTATGCCTTGTCAAGGTAAACATCACCAGGGTTAAGACATTCGTTTGAGGCAGGAGTCTAACGTTAGCTCTTTTTATGTAACCATTGAAATAGGAAGTTCGTAGCCCATGTGTATAATTTCTTGCTTTAATTATTAATGGCAAATTGCATCATTTGGTCTTACGTCACTAAATGAGGACAAGGTAGCTAGTTGGTGATAACAATAGGTTTGTGCGTCAATGTTTTCAATTTAAAAGGAAATTTTCTTCTAGAGAAAAGTTTTACTAAAGGTCCTTGGTTGAGGATATAGATTAGAATAGAAAATATAGAAATATTGCATTTCAAACAAGGCAAAATAAATACATTTTTAAAAATGTACAACATTTATCTGGTAAATTCTAATATTTCCAATTTTTTTGGAAATTGACAGCTCCTGTTCTTTCTGCAAACAAGCAAAGAAGACATTAGTACATGTTTTATTATTAATTTCCAAGCAATTTTGGTCACTCTTAAATACTTAAATACTTGATTCTGCCAATGCTGTGAATTAGGGCTGTGCGATTTGGGTGAAATTTAAAATCTAATAGCATTTTTTGACAGATATTGTGATTTGATTGTGAGGCCTCTCTCATTGATTGTGATTTGATTTGCGATTTAATTTGGTAGTCAATAATCTGTATCGTAGCTTCTTACAGCTAAAATGCAGGAAGTGTTAGTTAAAAAAGAAACTGTAAAGATGATAACTTCACCATTTTTTCAAATACGTTTTTAAATATTCAGAAATCAAAAAAAAATTCTCTAGAGCAAACAGTAAGCACATAAAATTACCTTACTTTTCTGTAAACAGGTTCAACTCAAATTAGGCAGATAATGTAGCTTATTATACAAACAAGAATTATGATTATAAAAACAGTTCTATTAAACTTTTATTTTTATGATGCGTGAAAACCCTTTTTTGTCCTTTGGTCCGTATTTGTACATGTACATATATAGATGGATGGGTCATAAGTTGACTGACGTTCACAAATAGTTTAAATTGTACATTTAAATAAATGTGTTGAACGTTAAAACTATTAATGAAACATTGCTTTAATCTAATAAATAATAAGTGAACCAAAACAATTTTTTTAAATTGTTCTCGGACAAAAAAGGGTTGTTGTTCAATAGGTTGTTTTCACATAACATCCTTGATGGCGCGCAAAATTTATATGGAGGGCAGGAAGTGATTCTTTTACAATTGCTATAAGAACATCAAAATGTTTCTGTTTTATGTTGTTTATAATTGTTTAATTCGGCCAAAATGAGAAATGCCGAATAGCTTTCATAGACTTCCAAAAGTTTTTGCTTATAAAGGGGGGAAAGTTCAAGAAACTGGTTGAAAAACGGAAGAAAAGGCAGCATGTAATCAACATTTATTCAATACATCCATGTGTACAAACTTTGTTTTGAATGTGGTAATTAGTTTGACAGCACCAATAAAGATTAAATACAGGCCTAGCTATGTGTATGAATATGTTTATGTGTTATATAAAAATCAGATACAAACACCACCACACTTATACAAAATCCAAGAGAATATAAATAACGTATCCTGCCATGTAATCGCTGCAATAAAATCTGTCTTGTTTTGCAATAATCCAAGTCTTTACTGTCATTTTGGTGGAATAAACAACCGTAACGATAACACCTATATGATCGCAGGGGTGAATGTTTGTTGATGGCAAGTTCATTGACAGAACACAAAAGAAATGCAACCCTTACGATAAAACTAGACCGATATTATTGTGGAGCACTTTTCCCCCTTACAAAAATAAATATACAATAATGTAGACTGTGTCCACGCTTTTGTATGCTTTCATCTGTTATTTTGTTATGTCAGGAAGATATCTGCATGGGGGAAAACTATAGTAATTTAGAAAATTAAGAATAAACATGTTTTTGAACCACATAGTAAAGTGTATAATGTGTACAACTCTGTTAATGAATAGTAAACTGATGCACTATATACTGTAATGTTAGTGTACACTGTGGTGTATTGTGATGGTGTATAATTATAGAAACTGAAGCCTATTGAATAATTTGTTTATTACTACAGTAGTGTCGTACCACAGTTACAATATAATTACTACGACAGTTTAATTCAAGTAATTATTAGTGGTGTAACGGATCACAAATCTGCAGTTCGGATCACACTACGGTTTTTTAGTCATGGATCAGACTATTTTTCGCATCAGCAATAAAGTGAGACGACAAATGTCATTTGCTTTCCATTTATATAAAAATATTATTGAAAAAAAGCATTGCTTTCAACAAACAGAACTTAGAACCAGTAATGTTAATTAAAAAAAAAAATCAAGAAAGAAAACTATTCAATATGAAATATGATCTTTGTTACTGTTGCTGATAATGCTAAATATAGAAATCTAACATCTTGTACAACAGATCATATTTATCTTCAATTAATGATTCAACGATTAAAACTTCATGTTTTATTATACTGTTGGTGTATTATTTTTGAAAACCTATTCAGTGACATAATTTTGATGGTTGTTTGTCGCCATCTGTTGGTTACACAATGTAATTGCTTTTACCAGTGTCAAAAAATTAACCAGCGTCATGTTTCATTAAACGGTGATTTTAATCTTTATCATAAACATCAGTGTTTATATCTGAACTATAAACTGTTCTCCCAGCACTTATGTGTTATTTAATTCAGTACAATGAAGTTTTACACTGATGCAGGCTAAACAAGCAGTGACAGAAAACACATTAAATTAATAGCCTAAGAAAGCATTTAGGTAGGTCCTACCACAACTTTTCCCATCATCATTATATTTTACAGGGAAAGCCAAAATGCTTTCATGCACGCGAGGCGATCTCTCTGCAATATAAATGTTGGATTAACCGACAAGTTCAAAATAAATTATTAATCCGCGGGTCATGTGCGTTCCGAACCATGAGTTGTGATCCGTACGGATCAACAGTGATCCGTTTCACCCCTAGTAATTATCTATATGCTTCCAAACACTATAGTATTTATTACAGTAATTTTTTTCATGTAACGTAATCGCTTATACAGTATATGCCTCCTATGACAGGCAAATATATTTTAGTTCAGTAGAAAACTCGACCCTCTTCATGAGATAAGGATCATGCAACATATGTGGTTATTTTCTACTTATATCTCCTTTAAAATATGGTATAAATTGCAAAAATATGGACTTTTCTCTGTCTCCCATTCCGTTTTTTTTCTTCCTGCCCTCCATTTGAATTTTGCGCGTCACCAGAACCACGTGATTGAAAACAACTTATAGTTTTAGGACAAGCTACTGTAGATGAAAAGTGATGATATACTTCAAATTAGGGCTGCACAAT
Source organism: Danio tinwini (assembly GCA_903798205.1). NCBI lineage: Eukaryota > Metazoa > Chordata > Actinopteri > Cypriniformes > Danionidae > Danio > Danio tinwini. The sequence continues at coordinate 14,964,729 of CAIGQZ010032997.1, forward strand.
ATATTGCTTCAGCATCGATATCGCAATGCGATCATTCGCAATAGTCACATCGCAGGATATGCAATGTTGCAATCAAGAGTGAATTTAAAAGCATTCATGGCTTAGAAATTACAGTTTGTAACTTTAATAATTCATAACTTTAATTTTATTTAATTATTTTTTTTATTCAATTACTATACCTGAATACTGTCAGACTTTCAGGTAAAAAATTGTGTTAGGGTTGTGTCGATAGATGATGTCGTCCATCGGCGATGGCTAATAGACATCACTAAGCTAAGCCGGCATCGGAAACTTTTGCCCTAACTCTGTCGCAGCAGCAACCCTCTGGCGGAAAATACACACGGCCCCATTTACACTAATACCCATTTACACTGTAGTTTTAAAATCGCAATTTAGAACCTAGCATTTCTGAAAAGCCCTACTTCCACACTATACCGCTGAAAACGTACGTCACGTGACCACACACACAAACACACACTCTGACATGCGACAGCGTATGCGCGCGTCTGAGCTCCAGTAGTCAGTGGGTGCTTTGAGCACAAAACCCCAGAGAGCAGTGCATGTTGGACAGTTTATTAAGGATGTACCGCTGGATTTCGTCTCGCTATAGTTATTAAACCAGATATGTAATTAATCTTGTCTCTATCTTACGACTCTTCGTTCTTTTGAATCTATCAGGTGACGTGTGACAGTGTCAGTACACTGCTTCAATCTTTTGCTTTCACACTTGTATTTAGTAATTTTAGCGAAAACCTCAGATACTGTTGGTTGGTTCCTGTTAGTTGTGCACCTTTTTTACCAACCAAGTTTGTCGACGCCATTATAATGACAATCATCCCTCTGCCTATTCATGCCAGAGTCCAGCAGAAAAAGTAATTGACAGGTGGTAATTTGTGTAACTTTTCTTTATTTATGATTTCGTTATGGGTAAAACAAAGACCATGAGGGTCAGGTAGTTGAAACGGTAGGCTACAAATAATTAATTTACTGCCGCCAACGACAACGATGCCATCCTCTATCACAATGTTTCACATTAGACATTGTACGATGCCAAATTGGTCGACATCGCCCAACCATAAATTGTGTATTTCAATTGTATCTTTTTTTTTATTGTATTGATCTATGCTTGTGGATGGTTTATTATATTTTATTCCAACCCAGGCTCATTCTGAAAAAGTAGTCCTATGGGTGTTTCTGGAGACCGCGAAATACATCCCGGGAGGTATGATTTTTGCAGTTTTTGTTTTCACAAATCCACGTGAGGCCACTGTGTCTGCTTTTTCATATCTCAAATTTATCTCTTGAGTGCCTTTTGCGCCCGCTGTTCTCGCGTAAATCCAGCAGAGGCCGATGTCGACCGTCTGTCTGACTGACTGAATGAATGACTGACTGGCCGACCAACCAATCGACTGACCCACTCTTCTCTTTTCCTAAACCCAACCAATTTTATCGATTGACTTGCCCACCCACTTACTTCCCTAAACCCAACCAACGGTTTACAAAAGCCATCCAGAAAAATAAAAGCCCTTGTCTGTTTTTTTTTACCACATTTTCGGATTTTACCACATTCTCACCCTGTTATTTCTTTGTTCACTTTATTTTTTGCATTCTGTTTTTGTCTTGCCTGATTTCTGGAACTGCTCTTCCCCGGACTCAAACCTTGTTGTTGTCGTGGTCCATTCCTCTGCGTCTCAAGTCCGCCGATGTACATGACGAGCTAACGAGACAAACTAGTTGCGGTGGGAAAGCCCTCCACACAGAGGTAAGCGGTCAGCTGGTATGCGCGAAAAGGAACGGCGTCATACAGCCCTGAAGCGTTCGTATAAAAAATGAAAAGCAGCCATACGTACCTCCAGCTACATCTTTTGCGTTCTCCAGAAATGTCCATGGGACTACATTTTCAGAATGTTGAAAACAAATGTTGTTTTATTTAGATGCACTTCTCTATAGAATCATCTGAACCTAAATCTAAAATGATTAACTCTTTCCAAATAGAGATATTAAAGTAATCTGCTGAAATGGTAGTCAAATTGCAGTATATATCGCTGAAATGTTAGATTTTTTCCAGTATAGTATAGAGTATAGAGTTATATAAGTTCTATGGCAGTTAAAAAATCTTTAGTGTTAGCTAACTCACAGATGGAATGGTTGTTGATTGGATCGATCCAAACAATCAAAAACATTCTAAAGTCTGCACAAGATAAATACAGAAACAAGCACATATAGGGAGGGATTTATTTCGGCTATAAATATCTAGATAGAATGGAAAAAACAAATAGGAGAATAAATGAAACTAAGGAAGGAGAGAAGATAATTGAGTTTGGAGAGAAAGCTCTAGTCAACAACCGAGAGTGCATTAGGAGACTTTTAAAAAGTGCTAATTGAGGTTGTTTTGAGGCAGCATGCGTCTGCAGTGGAATAGGTCAAATGTTAAATAAAAATAGACTCATTTACTATGCATGAGAAAAACTCATGTGGGGTGTTAACATTACCCGTTGTGCTTTGCCAGTACTTTTAAAATCTGATTAAACAGTGTTGCTTATCTTCTTGATAACACATTTTATCTTTATAGTAAAAAGTGAAGAGAGAGTTCTTGTTTTAGAATTGAATCTATGCAACAATGGTGTTTTGGGGGCATGGGAAATGCAAGCTTTGTGGCAAGTGAAAGTTTAAGAACTTAATTGTTGCCACAAACTACATAAAGTGTGATTTGGTGATTTAAGGTTTGTTAATACTCTAATAGCGAACGGAATAAGCATCAATTTAGAATTTAGAAACCAGTTTAGAACTTAATGATTTTTTTTTTTACAAAAAAGTTAGGCTAATGCTAGAGCTGCACGATTCTGGCTAAAATGAGAATCTCAATTTTATTTTATTTTTTTTATTTTTTGCTTAAAATAAAGATCACGATTTTCTCACGATTCTGTAGATGTAAAATAAAGGTTAATATGAGTAGCCTAGTTGTATTCTGAAAAAAAACAATAATAATTATATTCATAATGCTGATGTTGAATTATTGTGTTTGAGACATATGCTTGCAATTTGTCATTGACAACCAGAGATGTATAAAGTACTAGAGACCCAGACTTAAGTAAAAGTACAAGTGCTCTATCAAAAAAGTGACTTGAGTAGAAGTTGAAGTGCTCTTTTAGCATCATACTTAAGTGGAAGTACTAAAGTATTCAACATTTTTTGTACTTGAGTATTGCAAGTAGTTTATTTAAAAATGTACTACTCAAGTACTGAAAGTAAAAGTACAGGCGTTATGTAGTTATTTTTAAAAAAGCAGTCAAAAGACATATTGTTTTGTTTATTTTCAATATCTTTTTTGGAGCACAGGATTAAGCACAACAAAAAGAACCATGGTTTATGATTCATAAATAAATAAATATATATTTATGGTGGGTCAAAAACACAATTCAGCGTGACAGCTTTTATGATAGACAGTTAACGCTATGTGAACATTGCAGCATGATATAAACCGCGGGTAGCTAACGGTAGTTAACTTATCTAGCTCTTATGGATAGCTCAAACTGCTGTTTTGTGTATTATATTATCTTTAATTTGACATGTTTCTTCAAATCCAACGGTAGAGTATGCACTTCATTCTATATGAACTGTCTTTCACTCCGACAAATGCAAACATTGGTTCTAAATAGGGTCACGGGTGGTCTTTTTCCTTATCGCCACAAACAGTTGAAAGTGAAGAAGTTGAAGTTGGAATTTCTGGGTTTTCCATGTCTAAAACAAACTAAAGTGCTCTCAATGCAGGCAGGCAGCACTGTCTTCTTTGATCGTCTGATCAATGAATGATTGATTCGTAACATTTTTATAATTGTAACGAGTAACTATGCAACACATAAAAAAATCTGCTGGAGTAAAAATATTAAGCTCATCGAAAATATGTACTGAAGTAAAAGTAGAAGTAGGAGAAAAAAACAATACTCTAGTAGAGGACAGATACAACCTTTTAGTACTTAAGTACAGTAGTGAAGTAGTTCTACTTCGTTACTATACATCTCTGTTGACAACATTATTAGACCATTTTTTTCTACTGGTAAAATCCGACACTTGTCATTATCAGATTCCCTCTCGCATTATATATTCAACATTGTATAGACTAAAATAGTTATACTGACACTGTTAAACATTTATTCTCATGCAAAACACTGTGTTTGATATGAAAGAAAAACAAACGCTTGCCGTAATCATAACTCTAAAATGCAATATGATTATTTGAATGAAGTGCATGCTTTCGGTTTCATTTTGACTGTGCGGTTCATACTTCCCGTGCAGCTTCCAAACGATTGCTCTGTGCCACAAACTGAATGTTATTTACAATTTTATTATATGTTATTCAAAACCTACTGTATGCAAGTTCTGTTCACTAAGGTAGGCATCATTCACAGGCGCGCACCCGCCCTCTCCGTGGTAACAGCTTACGGTCAGCTCACTTCATGTGTGTTTTCGCTGCCACAAATACATCATTACATGCAAACAGAAAGGACATTTTTTTGGGGTGAATTATACCTTATAAATAGAGTATGTGACTCTTTCAACACCATTTAGAGGTGTACACGTTGCTGAGCAATGTATGTAAAACAATGTGAAGACATGTGCGGCCGGCTTTATGCTTCTCTCCTGAACTTGAAAATATGATTGGCAGAATCGTATAAATGCTGGATTAGGATCGTCTAGAGGGTCGAATCGAGATCGCAATCTTTTTACGATTAATGGTGCAGCTCTAATGCTACACTGTAAAACCCAAAAAGTTAACTCGAACCATTTGAGGAAACTGATTGCAACAAACCATTTAAGTTCAAAAACTAATCCTAATAAGTGAGTACTGTGAATTTAATCCATTTGAGTACAGTAAAACCCAATATATAGAGAACTCAAACTAACTGAGTATTGTAAAACCTAATAAGGCAACTTAAACCATTTGAGGAAACTGATTGCTACAAACTATTTGAGTTAAAAAAAAAACTAATATTTATGAGTACTGTGAACTTACTCGATTTAAGTTGAAGTAATGAGGGATTTAATTAACTGATTACCTTCAACACTGAGTTGAAAACAATTTTCATAGTATTAACATAGTAAGAATTAACTTTCAGCAAATTTTGAGTTAATGACACTCATTTCATTTGATAAAGTTGACTGTTGGGTTGTACAGTGTAGTGCTGTTTCCCAAAACCTTTGTTAGCCAATTAAAATAGCAGGCTGTTGTTCGAAGCATTTCAGCTATCCAGTGTTTCCCAAATCCATCATTCCAAAAACACTCGGAAAGAGCATCCAGGGTTTCTGCAGGTTTCACCAAGTTAAATTTAAGACTTTTTAGGACATTTTTAAGACCATTATCAACAAAATTTTAGACTTACACAAGGCGAAATGCTAGGGATGTATGACTCACGATTTGATACGCATTACGATTTTTTTTTTACAAATTTATTTGAGACAATTTTAAGGTGAACAAAAGCCTTTTCACTTTCTCAAATGCTGCACTTTTTTTTTTTACAAAATAAAATCTTTTCTGCAATAATTAAATTGGAATTTTAAAACAAAATCCAAATAAAAAAGTGAATAATACAAACTAAATAAGACTCTTTAATATAAACAAAGTAAAACTTTGACTGTGCAGCTACATTGCAAAGCTAAAACTAATTCCAAATAAAAAAAAGACCAATACAAATTAAATAAGGCTCTTTAATACAAACAAACTAAAACAGAAATATCAAAATATCTCTGTTTTCTGGTATAAGTTGAGATCTTTGCACATTTACAGTGTCCCCCGCTGATGAAAAAATTATTTTACTGGGGACTGAGATGGCTGGTGTGGAGAGGAAAGCCTTTCCAAAACCAGAGAGCAGTGTGTAAAGAGGTAGTCAATAGGCCCTCTGCTCCAGGGGACTGGCCACTGGCATAAAATACAGATTATAATATATGATATAATAAGCAAATTAGTAAAATATGCATAAACTAAATTGAAAAAGAGAGGGTAAAAAGTAACTAATACCTGGTTCTGTAACAGCACAGCTTTCTCTTTCAGTCTGACAAACATCTTTACACTTTCGATATGAAAACATGATGCAGCATGTGATCTCCGTAGCACTCGTCATAGCAAGCGGAGCTGCCAATCCTCCGGTCAGCGTGATTTTAGGTAGACGTCTGTGACCGTAGTTTTCCACTGTGCTGCATCATAGTCGTTGTTCTGGTAGTGTAAGTAAACATCTTTTTGCTGTATTTGCACACAGATTTGCTGTGTTCCAATTTGCATACTATCCATCCTAAATAGTATTTGAAAATAGAATTAGTATGTCCCAAATCATAGTATGTCGAAAAGAGTATGCCAAAGGTTCCCGGATGGCTTACTATTTCCGGTCAATATGTTAAGTGTAGAAGCGTCCATACTCTGACTGCTGATATTGCCCACAGTGCATTGCGCGTTGGACGTGAAATCGATTAGAACTACAAACACAGGTGAAAAGTGTAAACAAGCTACAAACATGATGGACGCGCGAGACCAACTGTCAAGTAGAGAGACTTCGATAAAGATGTTTGTATGACTGTTAATTAATATCTTGCCCACTGGAAAATATTTAAATCACGCTATATTTCATCTGCAACAACAATACTGAACTTATATAAATCTGATCTGTTAATGAGGAAGTAGTGTGTCCCAAAGCTTGCATACTCTTCTGTTACACACTCAAAAGTATGTATTTTTCCTTCACAAAAAAGTACATACTTTTAGGGCGTAGTATAAGTATGCGGATTGGGACGCAGCATGTGTGTTTGGTTGGCGCACTTCCGCTGTCGTTTTACTCTACTGCCCCACCTCGTGCTCGCCGCTAATGTGCAGGTAAAGCAAGTTGACGCCTGTAAGCGCCCCCTCTGTTCAAAACATATATTGCGATTCGTTCAACATTTCTACCTGTTTGAATAGTCACATATTTGAATCGATTTTCAACCGACTCAGTGAATCGTTACATCCCTACTAAATGCCTTAAGGATTTTTTTTAGATATCCCAGTTAGAAAAGATTTTCACTTTATAATATAATAATAATACTTTTGTTTAAATATTTAAAAAAATATTTTTTTTATTATATCCATTCACAAACCCTATAACCCTTTCCAACAATAGAACAAAACATAGCTGTCAATGACTTCATCTACAATAATAAAAATTAATTAATAAAAAATACAAGTGAGGTCAATATCCTCAGCAGTAAATAAATAGGAAAGTAATTAAATGCAATTTTTTTTTAAATAAAAAGTTAAAAGTTTTATTGAGATGGATTGTTGGTGATTGTATAGATGTTAATGGCCAGATTGGGTAGCTATACATAAAAAAGGAAGATTAAGACCTGTTAAAAAAGATTAAGACCCACTACACAACATTTCAGTAGAATTAAGAGTTTTTAGGGCCTAAAATTTAGCTTTTGAGATTTGACATTTTAAGGGTGCTTTCACACTAGCACTTTTGGTCCGCACCTGGGTTTGTTTGACGTCATAGTACGGTACGTTTAGCTAGTGTAAACATGTCTTCTGAACTCGGGTGCGCACCCGTGAACCGTACCCGAGTCTGCCTGAAAGAGGTGGTCTGGGGTATGGTTCATGCGGACTCTGGTACGGTTCATTTCTGGTATGAATGCAATTGTGCCAAATAACGGAAGTGAACCGCCAACTGTACAACAAACTATCGTTTTCATAATGTTCATTCGTGTGTGTGTGTCATGTTACACGTGTTTTACCTTGGAGACAAGCGGTACACCAGGGAAACACAGTGATGTCTGTTCGTCTTCTCCAAAAACAGCTTCTGCAGACACTGTGTGATGTTCTGAATGTTTATAATTTTGCGGCAGATGGACGCAAGCCGCTTTCTGTATTCAGCAAAAGCAAATCGACCGCGATGTGCGGAAGTCTTTCCATTTTGGCGCTTTGCTTTCGTGACCGTCACCAAGCAACAGCTGTAAACAAAACAGCAGCTTGATGACACAAGCCTACTGGGGTTCAGAAGGTAAAAAAGACAGTGTGAACACAAACCAACCGAGAAGGTGGCAAGGGGGGACAATCGAACTTGGGTAAGGTCCAGGCAATTGAACCAAGTGTGAAAGCACCCTAAGACTCCGCGGGCACCCTAAGCATCACAAATTCTTGTGGTTGTAGCTTGTGATAGCTGCATTCGAAACATTTCTTCATAAAGTTTATGAATTTTTTGATGCATGTTTTGCCTGAGATTTACATGGTTTTGCCTACCAGGATGTCATGAACAGACTACTAAAACAGCAATGGCAGACTACACGGTGGCATTTGAGCTGCTCAAGAGTGACATCATCACCAACTACTGTCTTGGCGTTTATAATACAGTGTTTTTCATTCCTGCAGACCTGTGTGAAGTGGGATCTTTTTGACAGCGCTACCATCTGTCCGGAACCTTTTCTAAAACATAAATGAAAAGCCTTTTCTGTTTTTAGTACATTGTTGTGTTGAAAACAAATACCCTGCGTTTCTGAATAATGTCCTGCCAATTCATTCAGTAATAAGAACGCTGAACTGGTGAGGCTGGAGCAACAGTTCCCGCCAAAAATGAAAATCTTTTCTCTCACACTGCAAAAAAAAAAAATTTTCTTAGATTTTTTTTTGTCTTGTTTATCTAAAAATTCTTAAATCAAGAAAAATTTTCTAGACAAGCAAAACATGTTGTCTTGTTTTAAGAAATAATATGTCAAATTGAAGTGAGTTTTTCCTTAAAACAATTAAAATAATCTGCTAATGGGGTAAGCAAAATAATCTTATGTCAAAAGGAAAAACAAGATTATATTGCTTGTTTAAATGAAAAACTGACTTAATATTGGCATATTTCTGAAAACAAGACATTTTGTTTTGCTTGCCAAGAAAATGTTTCTTGATTTAAGAATTTTTAGATATTTAGACTAGAAACAAGACAAAAAAATCTAAGTAAGAAAAGCATTTTTTTTGCAGTGCATCCTTAAGTTGTCTGAAGTGTATCGGCGTGGCACGGCTGTTCAGACTGACACCGACACAAACACAAGGAGTTTGGTGTTAATTTGTTTTTTTAAATTGACGGCCGTGAATAACTGAACAATTATTTGAACTGTACAAGCTAAAAATTAAAAAATATATATTTTTCATAGTTTGTCTTGACCTGCAAATACATTAACTTTTACACTTTGCTTAAAGCAGCAAATGCTGTTGTAAAAAAAGTGTTTATTACCCTGTTCATGGTTGAGAAATCCCTCTCACAGTTTACATCACTGACTGGGACTGTCAGGACAATAGAAGCTATTTTAAACTTAAAATAGAAAACTATACTTTTATAGCCTGTTTCCACTGAGTGGTACAGTACGGTACGGGTCACCTTTATCAGGCTTGCGTTTCCACTGCTAAAAGGGTGCCAATGGTACTCTTTTGGTGGGCCTGGTGTATGACAGAAAGTTGCAGTCAACGTCATACTCGCTCGAGAAAATAAAGCTTTACGGGTCATTCATATATCATATGAGAAGCACTTCTCACAAAACAGATGCTTTACACACAAATTCTTGTATAAATGTTCATTACTAACCTTTTTATGAACATGATTTGATTATAACTGCAAATCAATGATAAATAGCCCACTTTAACGTCTGCGATTACATAAAATAAATAAATAAATGCAACATATATGAACACATACAGACCCTTACAGTCTCTGATATGTTACCAATTACTGAAAAAAAAACCTATGGTGTACAGCGCAGACTTCTTGGCTTTGTGGCTGTTCATCAAGAGGACAGCAAGGTTTGTTTGAGCTTAGGTCAACCATGGCTCGTTATTATATGTATATATTATTATGGTTTAATGTCTCGGCTGTGTATTTAAAACATGGCTGTTCCTTTGTTTTTATTCTCCTGGCTTGTTGCTCGAGCGAGTGATGCATCTCTGTAAACCAATAGCATTCAGTTGCGTGTCTAGCTCTGCCTTTTGACACCCTTTTGTTGTGCTAAGTACCCTTTGCAAAGGGTACCCAAAAAGTGGTACGGTATGGTTCGCTTTTAGGTACCATTTGACAGTGGAAATGGCCATAAAAGCGTACCAGTTCCATTAAAAACTAGAAAGTGTACTAGTTTGTCTCAAGCGCTATCAGTACACAAGTACAGTACTAGTACATTTATATCAGTATACTTACTAAATTAAGTATACTTTTATACTTGACCTTTACTTAAGTATGCTTATAAAAAATAAGTATACTTTTTTTTCCTATGGGTGTATTTACTGACTTGCTCACCAAGATCAGTCTTGTTCAGCCAGGGGAGTATTGTCGCTCTTAAAGCCAAGTTGGGTCAAAGCCTGTCATCCGGTGTAGTGATGGCAAGTTCGGATCATTTTACTGAGTTTCTTTAAGTCTCGTTCATTGAGTCATTGCGTTCAATTTGCCAAAATATTATTAATGTTATGACTTGCTTCCAAACTCATCTACAACTAGCCCCGAGGTTGATCACACTACAAACAAGTCATATCTAGAATGCTGTAAATAAGAGAAAATAATAATTTATTATTTACCTGGTCTTTTGTCTATGATTATGTCAGCTCGCCTCTTCTGATAGGTCTTCAGATTTGAGTGGTTCATATACGTCACACTGACAGTCCCATATAAGCTTAAACAAAGCACACAGTCTGAGCCGAAAGGAGCCATGATTAATTCACCTTTTGAGTCTTCTGGTTTTTAAGTTGTTCGCTCATTAATTGACAGCATGTAAAGAGATGACTCAAACAGGACTCGAGAGAAGAACGGATCAAATCTTTTTCCGGCTCTGACTGCATTATGATTGGCTTTTGTCTTTCACGCAATGAACAAGCGACCTATAGCCAATTGAAGACTCGAAAAAGGAACCAATCTTCTACTCCACCTGCACAAATGAACGAATCACTCCCTTAAAAGGACTCCTTGTTCTCAAGTCATACACAAGATTCATTCAAAATTATTCACCTGTCAGATGTGGCGTGCACTCTCATTCCCATACAGCAGAGAGTGGCTGTGTAGGGCTCCACCGTGAGCGATTCAGAGAGCAGAAATTTGTAAACGTGCGACCATGTACAGACAGAAATGACATGCCGTTGTGTAAATAAGATATTACATACAGCTATTTAGCTAGTTTATTAAAAAAAGTTGTGGTCTGGCGCTATAGAAATTAAAATTAACTAGACTTTAAGGGGGCGGGGAAATCTGTTGGGAGGGTGGGGCGCCCCCCTAATATAATGGTAGGGGAAACAGTGCTTTAAGGCCGTACTCACACTATGTACAGTTGCCTTGAACCGAGCCAAAGCACGCTCTCCTGACGCCCCGCACTCGCATTACATTCAGGCCTTGGCGCGCTTACATCATCGATGATGCACTGTTCAGTAAGCACTCTTGCTCAGCACAGTGGAGATTTCTTTAGTCATATCGTTTAAGACGTTTGATATGCGGTGACACGCAGTTTAATATTTCGCAGAACAGATCAGAAACTTTTGATGCTTATAAACAATCATAAAGTCCTCGTGCTGCAGGAATTAGGAGGTTTGCTGAAGGTGCAGCTGATGTGCAGTGAGGGATTTGTGTCTTTAATAATCTACGACAGTTTGCGGTCATTGAACAGTACGAATGATTAATTAATCCATATGAAACAGTCCCTTAAAAGTCATGTCTCACTTTCAGTTTCGGGCTTAGGCACGATTGCACTCTCACTGCAAGCGTACCGCGCCTGACCCCAAGTGAACCGCGCTCAGGCCCACCTCTTCCAACTGGGCCAGGACCGCCCAAGTGAACCGTGCCTGAGCCAGATTCAGAGAACTCACACTTCTCAAACGATCCGGGAAACGGGCCTGGGCACGGGTCAGATAGCATAGTGTGAGTAAGCCCTAAGTGTACATTTTGGGGTGAACCACCTCTTTAAGACAGAAAGATTGTATTAAGTTTTCACCAAAATATAGAAACCGTTTCTACATTTTTTGTGTAAGCAAGTATTTTACATTGCTTTAAAAATGCTCAAAGATGTCTCGGTCAGTGTTTTCAAACTATTATATGTGATTTACCAAAGTCACACAAGTGCCAATTTCACATGTCACATCCATAACGGAGAGATGTCACATCCTTAACGACACTTTTTTTCCTCATAAATGCAAAAATGTCAAATAAAATCAATGACTTTTTTTTCTTTAGTGAGCCAACTCTTATTCTTTTGATTAGCATAGTTTATTTTGGGTTGTGTAGTTTAATTCACAGAATTTCTACAAAGTATGTTGTATACTGTAAACTCGCAAACTTTTTTCTGTCACATCCATAACGCATGTTTATTTTCCTCATTTAAAGTATAAAAGTGTTTACAGATTGATATTTTTCTGGTCCCTTAACTCTGTGGTAGGTTGTTTTGGAAAACATAAACAGTTGCTTCAATATAATGTTAACATATACTACCTACGTGAATTCATGTTTTGAGTTTTTATTGCAAATGTCACATACATAACGCTGGAATTGCTCATATCTTGACTATATGGTACTAGATGGATAGATTACTTTCGTAAAGCCATGCTATATTCAAAAATAATACTTTTTTTTTCATTAGATAGGCTAAGTCACATGAGTTAAGAAAGTTTGAACTCTAATAAACCTGTTGGGTCAATTTTATGATTGGGTTACAAAAGTTAGATAGTTAAGACATTGTTAACTTGTATGGCTTAGTTATTTTGAAGTATGTTGGTAAAGAGTTTTGGTGAGCATTCACTTTCACTGTGCGGAGAAAAGAGCATTGAGTAAATGTGAAAGAAATTGCATTTTTTGTTGAAATATTTTTTTTAACTGCCTACTTATCAACAAATGTTAAGCTGTAACCTTTTTAAAGTGTAACAGCCCCAGTTATTTTTTTCTTACAAAAGAATGAAAGTAATGTTAATTTGAAATGGCATGAGGAGGAGTAAATAACGACACTTTGTATTTTAGGAGTGATTTTTGTAAACAACCAGTTGTTCTTTTAACGCGACCCCAGAGGCAGACAAAGTGTTATGTTTCTTGTTGTATGGTGGGTAAGGCTGTTTTCACCAGCAAGACTTTGCTTTTTCTGAAGAATGAGCTCATTTAGTAGTGGGGGAAGTTCAATAGAGGAGTCACACGATAGCCTGGCTGCCATTTGAGTTCTGCTGAGTGCAGAGACATGTCCACACTAACGGCCCATGCACTCCAGCCTGTGTTACTCACTCTGGTGAGGCCTGCGACCAAAATAGACCTGCATACAGTATGTGCTATGACTCTATGGAATTTACATTTTAAGGGATGGCTCTGAAAGCTTTTTTTTTTTCTTTTTTTTCTGCTTGCCCCATTAGCATTGTGTATTTTCTAAATTGGTTTATGGAAAAAATATATTCAAATGTGGTCAATTCAGACATGCTGTAAATTAGGGCTGGTTGATTTGGAGCAAATATCTAATTGCAATTATTCTAATAAATTGTTTGTGATTTTAAATAGCAATTTTACAAAAGAGCTTCAAGTTTGATGTGGGCACCAAAAAAAGGGTTAGGGTTGGGGTTAGGTTTAGGTTAGGGTAAGGGTTAGCATAAACCCAAAATATGGTACACCATGCTACTGTTTCTTTAAAGCCACTTAAACGTTGCATTTAACAAAATAAAGTTGTCAGTTGTCATAACAAATTTAGAAAATACAGCAGCTTAAATCAAATAATATATATATATATATATATATATATATATATATATTAAATCTTAAAATTTTAAGAATCCAGTCACACTGTAAACTATTTTAAAAGCAGTAAACAATGACACTAACCTACATTAAGGTTGAAACAACAACATTTAAAGTGCAAAAAATTCTAAAGCCAAAAGGTCAACAAGAAAACATTCACATTTAGGTTGTTAAATTTTTCACATTGTTCTTAATAATGTGCTTATGAACTACCAGAACTGTTAAAAATACATGCCTATTACCATATTTGATTGAAATAATCACAACTTTTGCAAGTGCACATTTTAATATCTCAGTTTTATTAATTCATTTAGACTATTTTCAATTTCATAAGGTTGTTTTTACAGCATCAATGTTGTAATGTAGCTACAAAACATTCAGTTAAGTAGACTTAAGCATTCATTTAGTTGTTCAAGCGTAAAACGAGATGAAAGGCTGCTGTAACCACTAGCGCCGTCAGTAGCAACAGGCTACTCCGCTCAGATATTCTATTGAAAATACTTGGGTAAAATAAACTGTCGTATTTTAAGAACATGGTGGGGGCAAATGGAATTTAATGCAGTGCTTCTTGTCCGAGCTGAGACCCACTTCATATCGTATATCTAACAGGCAGTGAAGATCGCAGATTTTTAAAGAAATCAGATCTTAAACATGACAATTTTGTAATGAAAAGACAGTTCACTGGAAGCCCTTGCGCTGCCTGGCTGAAAATTAAATGCGTATACCCCATTAGTTAGTTTGATAATTCAAACATAAATAATCCTAAATGCTAATCTGGCCTATTCAGGGCTGCAATCACCTTTTAGCAAAATTAGTTTTCATCTTGAAATAGGTCATTTATGTGAACCATGTAGATCTGTAAAAAATATTTTTTTGCGTTGAGTGGGTTGGGGGGTCTAATCGTACCAGCCTTTTTTCAAATTGTGCAAGTTTGAACCCCTTCTACTATTAGGGTTGTCAAAAGTATCGAGTTTTGCACCAAACTGTACTGGAAAAAAAAAAGTATTTTTCCCACTTACATTTGAGCGATGTTGAGTGCTTTATTAAACACTGCTGATTGGCCATTGTGTTTACGTGCTCAGCAGATATTACTGTGATTTGTAAAGTTCATCAGTTTACCTCTCTTAACCAAAGTTCACCAAGCTCTCAAAAGTTAGCAGGAAATTGACAATTTTTTAAAATTTTATTTCTGTACTGTTTGGTAGCAAACTCGATACTTTTAACAACCCTACCTAATACATGTGGAAATATTGATTGAAAATTCTGTTACTGTTTATTCATTCATTAATTTTCTTTTCGGCTTAGTACCTTTATTAATCTGGGGTTGCCACAGCGGAATGAACTGCCAACTTATCCAGCATATGTTTTACGCAGCAGATGCCCTTTCAGCCGCAACCCATCACTGGGAAATGTTACCTTTTTATATAGTATTTAATTAATGCTCCAATAGTTAACACTAGTTAATTTAACTAAACTCACTATGAAAACGACAAAAGCTTTTATCAATACTGCGTGATTTTTTTTCTTTTCTTTGCTAGTATCTAATAACTTAATAAAATCATAGTCGTAATCTGATTACAAGTCATAATCATTTTTATTCATTCATTTTCCTTCAACTTAGTGCCTGATTTATCAGGGGACACCACAGTGGAATGAACCGCCAACTACTCTGGCATACGCAGTTTTACGCAGCAAATGCATTTACAACCACAACCCAGCACAAGGGGAAAAAAAACAAAAAAAACCTTTTTATTCAATATTAAGTTAATAACTAATAGAACTCTGTTGTATTTTTAAACTAACATTAACATAGTATAGCTAGCTGTAATACATCTGACTATTTTTCTCTAAATTTTATTAAACTAACTCATAATGAGACTTTATTGTGAAGTGTTACCTATTGTACTTTATAATAAACTTTAATACCACTTTTTACTCCAAACTTGCATATACAATAAAACAACACATTAAGCATTTTTGTTGTTATACCTGTTAAAGTGGCCTTTTTTGCACCTTAGGTTAATATCATGATAAAAGTTTCAGCAATTAAACGCAACAAGAATGTTTGATCATCTTAAGCCTCTAAACCTGCATATATCGCTTTATGGCCTCATATTTTCAAGCACGCTTTCAGTTCAGATGACTGATTTACCTTGCTTTTTGACCTTTGGTAAGAGATTCAACCACTCAACCATAAAATAACATGTTAAGGGAGATTTTTCCTCTAGTCAGTTATTATTACTTTGTTTCAACTAGGTCTGAAATTATTTGCCTACAGTCTGAACGGCAAAAGAGCAAGTCAGAGAGCAACATTGCAAGAATATGAGAGTATAAAATGGATATTTATATTTTTTAACTATTTAAAATGAGCTAGTGACTTAATGTAATACTTAAAATTAAAAGGCAATAACGCAGAGACAAAATTACATTGTTGTGCAAGTCATTTTTGGAAAAATGTGAGTAAATCATGACAGGCTTTTTTTTGTTTATTTAAATTACGAGGATTAATGTTGAATACCAAAATATTATTGAACATATTATGTGTTAAGTACCAATTTAAGACTTCTGGACTTCTGTGACCCTACAACCAGTGTTTTGTTTCTGCCTTCTTTAAATTCATCAGGTAGATCTTCATCATGCTGATCGTCAATCACTTTGTCAGCTTCATTTACGTGAATTAAACACTCACGTGCCACACTGCAGCTGTCTCGTGAACATGATCTACAGCAGGGCTTCTCAAAGTCTCAATTCAAAGGTCCAAACCTCAGTTTTTATCCATGCCCAGAATGGTTATGGTTATAACAAAACTTGATTTGAATAAACATGCACAAACATTTTGATGATACAAATTGCCTTTTTATTACATTACTAAAAGTACATTACTAACAAGTGCAAAATGACATTTAAATGTCAGCATTTTTTATAAACAAAACACAACTAGAGATAGGTCAAAAAATTATGGTGTAAAATATGGAGCAGTCTAATGTGAGAAATTGCACTGTTTATTTTCCGTTTTCTTTCTTAGTGGTGTTTGACATTTCCAGTCTTCACAACTACAACAATCTCATTAAAAAATCAAACAGAACAGCTTTGCTCTGGATTGGAGCTAAATGAACACTGTGATGTAGGGCTGCACGATTAATCGGAAAAATATTGCGATTTCGATTCGACCCTCCACACGATCTTAATTCAGCTTTTCTACGATTCAGCTATATTTTCAAGGTCAGGAGAGAAGCGTAAAGGCGGTCGCACAATTGGCGGTCGCACATCCAAATGGCGTTAAAAGTGTTGCATACTGTATTTATAAGGTATAGTTCACCCAAAATGTTGTTTCTGTCTTAATATAAATGATGTAGTCATGACTGCGAACTCAGAGCTGACGCTCTGTTTGTTTACTACCAAGAGGATGCACGCATGGCCGCCAACGATGTCTACTTTAGTGAATAGAACCTGCATAGGCTGTGAATAACAGCTAATAAAGTTGTAAATAACATTCAGTTTGTTGCACAGAGCGATCGTTGAGAGTCGCGTGGAAAGTATGATTTACATGTGTGTGTAAATTTTTTTTTTTCTCACAGTGACTGCAGCCATGAGCTGCACTCGGAAGTGAAAGTGAAACTGGCACGCACATCATTTAAATGACCATATCGCATTTTAAAGTTATGATTACGACAAGCATTTGATATGTTTTTTCTTTCATAGCGAACCCAAAGTGTTGTACATGCAAATACATGTTTACAGGGTCAGTAGAACTACTCTAGCCTATATAATGTTAAATAAAATGCAAAAAGGAGTCTAATAATGACAAATGTGTCATTTTACCAGTGAAAAAAATGGTCTAATAATGTTGTCAATGAGAAATGACAAGCATATGTCTCAAACACAATAATTCAACTTCAGAATTATGAATAGCTTTATTCTGATGTAATCACTTTATTGTGAATTAACAACTAGGACAAATTCAAGTGCACCTTACACAGTCTATACAAAATTTAGCATTTTAACCAACAGTAGACCTACACATAGGCCTAATATTACTGTTGTTTTACCATATGTTTGAGAAATAACAATATTAATAGTGTCCTCAAATAAATTTTTATTTTACATCAACAGAATCTTGAGAAAATCGTGATCTTGATAAAATCATCTCATTTAGCCAGAATCGTGCAGCTTTAGTGTGATGTATGGTGTAAAAACAAATGGCATCTGGGGTTTCCAGAATTTCATTGTAAAAAATAAATATTAATAAAAAAATGTTTAAAACTTTAAATTAAAGTGACATAGTTCCATGCACTTATTATAGTAATTACAATGAAGTATGCATAATTAAATGTAACTAACCCTAAACCTAACCCACATTCTAACTAATCATAGTAATTAATTTGTATTACTCAGTATTTAAATGAATAGTTACACTGTAACTAGGTAAAATGTTTTATGGCATTTTAATTAATTTATAGTATTATGAAGGACAAACATTTGCATGGTGTTACCAGACAAAAACACAACCATGTGGTGATGAGATCATATGACATCATAAGTCATATGATGAACTAATGCTCATCACAAACTTTTTCCAGTAGCAGAAACATTATTTATTATCATAAACATTATTTATTTTATTTATTTATTTATTTTAATTTTTTCCTTCGTTTTTTTAAGACGACAGTATCTCCAGCTGAAAAGATATCCAGAAATGCCATTTTAAATTGTAAATAAATCTGTGTTTTTGAAACTAATGAGGACAGCAGACGTTAATGATTTGGTTTAAATCAATTAGCCTAAAATGTTTACAATTCCAAAATATTTAAAATTTTTCTCAAAATAAAATCTATTGGGTTCAAATCCATTGTGTTTATATTGAGCACATTGTAAAACATCTGCAATGTTGTTTTGGTCATTCCTAACCGCCTTAATCATTTAGTATTAGTATTATTATATTATTGATTACCACCAGAACTGTCAAGAGCGTCTGTGCTCTACATCTCATGGCTTCAAAAGCTACCACATGTTCACTGCATGTCGGCATTGTCTACTGAGGTGCAAGTCATTTATTAAATAAAGAAAGATTCTCCTAGTGCAGCAAATTCCATTTTAATTTTTGATATTTGGTGCCAGTTAATCAGGAAGTGACAATTTTGTTTTCTTTGACTCGTTGGATGGAAACGCTGCTTTATTCACATGTCTTTTATACGATATTCCAGATTTGTGCATACATTTAAGTTGCATTTTCGCATGGAAACTGGATTGACCCTCTGTTTGTCTATGTGGTCAAAACTGATCCAGGCCTGGCCTCCACAGAAGCATGACGTTCCAGTACTCACCCAGCTCTGATAGTAAATTCTTCATACTTTTACAGAGCATCATTTCATGACTCACACCCAATTAAATTGTAACCATTTAGTTGTTTATTGTTCAGCATGTGTCTGGATCGGGTCTCTTGAAGAACTGCATTCATGGGATCTTAAGCCGCATGTCTTCCATTTGCATTTTTCCCTCAGGCTACAACATTTTTTTCAGTTGTTTTCTGTAGTAGCGCCCAACTTTGAAAGCGGCAGCAGGGTAGTAAGGCACTGAGCATCTGCTTCACGCAGGGTGATAATTTTTTTTAGAGGTTGACTTTTCTGTATTCTTGTTACAAGATGCACAGCTATAGAAGGCTCATCTATTGGTGGTGGTTTCAGCAGGCTAATATTAGCTGTATTGGAATGGAGAAATGATTGCTCCATTCTTTGATTGTTCGAGAGCAAGTTGTTAGTGTGTACATGAATATCTACATCAGCACTTAGAGCGTCGGACTTTAGCATTAACTCAATAGCAAAATGTTTGTTCATGCTTTATTTTAAGGTACTATTCTTGCTGTTGACAAACCATTGACTAAGACTTTAAGCTAATAAACTACAATAAACTTTTCTGCTTAATACTTGATAAGGTAGTAATTGGGTTTAGATATTGTGTATGTACATTATATGTACTAATATGTACATTATAATAACCAATATCTTAATAATATGCCAGGAATACAAGTAGTTAGTAGTGGGAAGTTGGTACTTGAGCTAAAGTGTTACCAAACATTTGTTTTGCACATCATAGAGGATACAATTAGCATGTTGGCTCATTTTAATTGTAAGATAAATCTGGTTAATTTGTTAGCATTTTGACACAGGACACACGGCAGATTCTGCTCTTCTTCTTGGCTTTGTGGTTGTTCATTAGGGGTAAAACGGATCTCTGTTGATCCGTGATCCGTACGGATCACAACTCATGGTTAGTAACGCACGTGGCCTGCAGATTAATAATTTATTTTGAATTTGTCGGTTAATCCAACATTTATAACCATTGCAGAGAGATCGCCTCCCCCGTCATTCAAATCGCGTGCATGAAAGCATTTTGTCCTTCCTTGTAAGATATAATGATGGCGGGAAAAGTTGTGGTGGGACCTACCTAAATGAATCAGAATCAGTTTTATTGCCAAGTGTGCTTCACACACACAAGGAATTTGTCTTGGCAACAGAAGCTTCCAGTGTACATAAAGTGACAAGTGACAACACAAAATTAAATACAAGAAAAGGCAATAAACATTTAACATTAAATAGAGATGCAGTTAGTCAAAAAGATCTGGATGTTGAGTTGTATGTACAGATATGTTGTAAATATACTGGTTATAAGGTGCTGTGTACAAGTGCGTATGAGAAAGTATTGCATGTTTATTGCACAGCAGGGGAATATTTAACTGTTCATGAGGTAGATGGCCTGAGGAAAGAAACTTTTTCTGTGTCTGGCTGTTTTTGTGCTTGGTTCTCTGTAGCGCAGACCAGACGTTAACAGTTCGAACAAATGCTTTCTTAGGCTATTAATTTAATGTGTTTTTTGTCACTGCTTGTTTAGCCTCCATCAGTGTAAAGCTGCACATTTAAACATTAAAAGATTGTGATCTCAGTTCAAACCCACGCAGCATGAACGATAAATGATAATGATTTGCATATGTTTATTAATCCTTCACAGCGCTGCATTCAAATCTGCATCGAGAGAGAGATGCATCAGTGAGTTGCATACAATTAAATGACACATAAGTGCTGGGAGAATAGTTTATAGTTCAGACACTGATGTTTATGATAAAGGTTAAAATCACCGTTTAATGAAACATGACGCTGGTAAATTTTTGACGCTGGTAGAAGCAATTACATTGTGTAACCAACAGATGGCGGCAAACAACCATCAAAATTATGTCACTGAATAGGTTTTCAAAAATAATACACCAACAGTATAATAAAACATGAAGTTTTAATCGTTGAATCATTAATTGAAGATAAATATGATCTGTTGTACAAGATGTTAGATTTCTATATTTTTATTTTTATTAACATTACAGGTTCTAAGTTCTGTTTGTTTAAAGCAATGTTTTTTGCAGTAATATTTTTTATATAAATGGAAAGTAAGTGATAAGACTTAAGCCTGTGATATTGTTTGCAGTGGTCCTCAATGTAACTAATGATATAGTTTATATAAACGCAGTTAAATGAGCCTTAAAAGTTACCAACGATGCAATATCACGATGTAGCTTTCAATTATGATGAACACAGTTTCCATAATTATACTTTACAGCTCTGCATACAATGACTTCATCTTGCTTCAGTTTATGGCCGTTTCACTTTACTTCAGGATGCATTAATGCTGCTCTGTAGGTCTATTGGAGACATTCATAAATATTCCTAGCAAATCTAATAAATGTTGGAAACATACTCATTACATAAATGTACTAACTCGCACTTAAGCAGTGTTTATTTGCGAGTGCACAAGGAAATCTGCACTTGAGCAGTGTATATTTGAGCTAGCGTGCAAGAATTTATATGCACAAACCGAGGAAATCGGCGTGCAAGCAAAGAGATTTGCATGCTCGTATTACATAAATGCAATCTCAACTTGTAATACTGCGTTCACAACATTTGTCATTGAAATAGCGCCATAGTTTGTTGGTAGATCGGTGTAAAAGACCTGCTGCCACAGCTGGAAAAAAAAATCCTAGAGGAAACACTGTACTGTGTGGGAAGTATTAGAGCTGGGCTGATGAATGATATGATGTCAAATTGCGATTAAAATTTATGTCAATAACAATGATAAGTTCTGGACTTTTTTTTAACTCTATATTGATCTAAGAGCCAATCACGTAGCAAAAGTGTGCAACAATAGGGAATCTAGAAGTGTGTCAAAATTAGAGAATGTATCTGTCGAAAATGTGTTATGCCATTTTTATGGACACTCTAATATTTCTGGCTTCAGTCATTGTTTGGTTACTCTTTTAAATCTGGAAGCATTAACAACTTTTATTAAAATATATATATATATATCGTTATCGTTCAATATGGAAAAGAATTATTGAGATTGCATTTTTGCCATATCGCTCAATGCTTGGAGGTATTGAAATCTCTTTTGAATATGTGATCTATTTTAAATTTTTATCTTGAATGCACAGTCTGAAAAATTGTAATAAAACTAAAATTTACTTTGCAGTAGGCATGGGACGATACCCGTTTTCAAGGTATACCGCGGTTTGGAAAAGTCAAGGTTTTAATACCGCCAGAATTTTCTGTAATACCGTTCCTATGGTATGTGTAAGTATATGTATGTGTTTTATTTACTTTTTTTTTTGTTTAGGCAACAGTATTTCCAGAAGAAAAAAAAATCCAACAACGCCTTTTAAATTGTAAAAAAAATCAGTGTTTTTGAACAAATGAAGACAGCAGAAGTTAATAATTCATTTGAATTATTTAGCCTGACATGTTATCTGTTCCAAAATATTTTTTAAACAAAATATATTGTTAAAATTTATTTATTTTTTTAATTTTTTTAATTTTTTTTTTTACCCAGACCGCTAAAAAGAAAATATTTCAGAGCAGTGAGCACAATACTGTGATACCGTAAAACCGTGATATTTTTATTCAAGGTTATCATACTGTCAGAATCTTATACCGACCCATGCCTACTTTGCAGTTTCAGTTAGAGTTTAAAAACATGACTTGTGTGTCTTAAAACGGGTCCTCAACCACATAAAAATGATTAGTTTTATTTATTAATTTATTTTCTCCTGATTTTCAGTGATATTACTACTTTATATCTGGTGTGGACTGAGAATTTGGTTGTCAGTTGAAGAACTTAGCTTACAACAACAGCAGTAAACGTGGCATTGATTTTGTGTGAATGAGGTTTTAAGATTATTTTTAACTGATTCATAAACATGGATCAAATCTTAAAAGTGGGTTTTTTTGCAGACTGGAATACAGTGGTAAAGCTGTTCCAAATCCAGTCATCGTCAAGTGCTGTATATTTATCTTTGATTTTGTAACCAGATGATTCAGATGGTTTTCCTAGGAATTTCTAAAGTTTCATTGTGGTAAGGGTGTATAAAGCTAAAGGTCTTGTAAAATTGTGCCATTTTTGGTAGACACTTAACGCTAGCCTGTGAGAGCAGAGTATTGTATTTTGATGGGGTAAAAAAGTTCTTATTTAATATGAAAGTGATGAATATGTGCGTAGCAGGCCTACGTAACTGGGTTATATGTAGAATAACAGTAAATGTTTTCTTGAATAATACAATAATAACTGATGCTGTAAATATAAAGCATTTTTATATAAATATGAGGCTTTTTACAAACTGTGTTTGTTAAAAAATGTCTTTGAGTTTGAGAATACTGTAATAGTTATAATCCTTTGACTGAGCCCTCAGCTAGTCTGTCAAATAGCTAAAAATATTGAGACTAAAACAGTTGTAAGCCCTCATCTCTACTGCATACCATTGCCTTTTTAACAGATTTTCTCAAGAATTTGTTTATTTGCATTGTGGAACTGTGACTGTATTTGTGCTTTTTTCCTGGAATCTGAGAACTTTGTTGACTAACTTCCTCTTCCCTTTCCCCTTTTCTTTTGTATTTCCCTTTCTCAAGGAAAAATAAAATTTTCCCACGTAAATATGCTAAGTCCTTCAGCAAATGAAGTTTTATAAACTAATTTTGAGACTAGCATGTGATATGATTGATCGTGGCTGGTCTCGCATCAATAATTGCTAGTCCAATCAGATATCATTGCTAGATCAGGAGAATTCTAGACTCCAATAAATAAGCCCATTCATCCTACATTCCTTATATTCACTTTGAAGAACACCCCCCATCCCCCCTTTCCTAGTTCTCGAGGCCTACCTGATCTCGGACCCCCTGTCATATTACATGACCAGACGGGAGCCCTGGGCTCAAGTATCTCCGAGCTCAGGATTCTCTTCCGGGACATCGTGCCAAATCTGCAAATTATATCAAGCAATAGCTAAGTGTAAACTCTTGACATGAGATGCCTTCTTACTAAAGCACTTAGTTTCTGGTTTGCGCAATTTATTTATATTATTATGTGGATTTAGTCATGGGCAATATGGCTTATCATCTATGGGCATCTTGCTAGGGGTGGCATGGATAGACCCACCCCCTGCTCTTTACTTTCGTTTGTGACACCACACCACCACCCCACTCCCCCGGTCTTTACTTTACATCTGCAACACCCCCTCCCTGCTCTTCACTGTCATCCACAACACCTCCACCCCGCTCTTTACTTTCGTCCACGACACCAACCCCTCCAATAATCCCCCATTTGATGGTAAAATACAGTTATAACATAATTTTAATTTCTGGATGAACTAACTTTTTAAGCACAATCCCCACCCACAGCTAATTTTATTGGTCTACTCTACTCAATTAATTCTGCAATACCGCAGGACCCGACCATGCTTGCGACATGACATTCATTTTCTGTATAAAATGCTGGAGCGGGCAGAACTCTGGTGTAATTTGAACAGGAGTGGGTGGTCAAACTATTGTCAATTCCATTACTGACATCCTTTCAGAAAAGGATATCTGCGCTTTAAACTTTAATTTAAACTTTAGCCTTGTTCTGCACCAGCAAGACTACAACTAAGTGGGAGCTGGACTGAAAAAAAAAAACTGTTACTGTTCGCCTTCATGAACGCAGCACTTTATATTTAAGCAACAGGTCTCTGTTCAGCTCAAAAATGTAAAATATCGTCTACAAGAATAAAAAGAAATTATGTTTTGTACATTACACAATTAATAGGTCACCATTAGATTTGTTATTTTAGCAATAGTATAATGATGACTATACATAAATATTTTGCAGACTTCACCTGAACATTGAAGTCATGTTTGGATTATTTTGAACCGACAATAGTTGCAATACAATTAGCTTCAGTTTCGAGATTTTTTTTTTTACAAATGGTCTAAAATTAGAATTAGTGTTAATTAATATGGCTTATTTGTGGGTGGCAGAGATATGTAATTAGGTTTCAAGATTTGTGGTTTAGTTATTTATTTTTGTCATGTCCATAAGTTTGTGTTAGTAGCAAGTGTTGTTTTGGAAAAAAAAATTCTTACTTAGGGCTGGGCAGATAAATTATATTATATTGAATCGCGATAAAATATGTCAATAACAATGATAAGCTATGGACTTTTTAAATTCTATATTAATTTAAGAGCCAATCACACAGCAGAAGTATGCAACAATGGAAATCTAAAAGTGTGTTGAAATTAGAGATTTTTCGGCCGTTGAAAATTTATCGGACAAAAATATGTTATGCCATTTAATGGACCCTCTAATATTTGTGGCTTCAGTCATTGTTGGGGTACTCCTTAAATCTGAAAGCTTTAACCACTTATTGAAATATAAAATATCGAAGTATCAAAATACATATCGTTGTCGTTCAACATGGAAAATAATTATTAAGATTGCATTTTTGCCGTTTCACCCAGCTTCATTCTTACTTCCTTGTATGGAGTGGACTGATTTTTTTTTTTTAACATTATTCCCTTTCTCGCTTTTTGCTGTGGGCTCTGTTGTCTGCTTACACTATACAAAGTATTTGTAAATGTAGTTGCTCTTGAGATTTTAAAGACTTTTTCATGCTTTAACTTGTAGTTGGACAAACCATTGTGTTTGCACAGGATGTCAGCCAAATAAACATGAAATTGGCAGCATCTTTTCAAAATTGTGGTCATGTGTTGGCCTGCTGCACAAAGTACACTCTTATCTTGTTCCCTTTTCTTTTGAATTTGTTTTCTTGTGCACAAACCAAAGGTGGATTTGACCCAGAACTGTATTCAGTGTAAATAATAGGCGTTAGAGTAGCAGTACAACTTGTTAATTTGTTCATGCATTTTTGCATTGACTTTGAGTAGTTACGATTGACTCATGCTAAGGAAAACATTTCTGTTAATATTTACATTGATAGTCCTTCCTCGATTTAATATTTATGTAAAATGAACAAGCCATGCAAGCACAGATGAAACTGTGCCTTTGGTGTCTCTTTTCTTTACACAGTAATGCTCATTTTGAAACACTCGTTGCCTAGAGACCCAGATTCATGGAAACTGATATGAAAAGGTCATTCGAACCTGTGAGCAGTTAGTTGTTTCCCTTTACGCCATTGATGGAAGGAGGGTTGGTGGGTGTTAGAGAAAGAAATTCAACCTTCTGCTGCAGTGTGTCATTATGTTGGCCTGTCATTGACTGCTCAATGCAGCCTGCTGTAGTCTAGGGGCAGAGGTCAAGTATGATGTCAGCCTGATGATGCAAGCCACTGCACAGAGTAGGATCCGTCACAGGTTGTTTACATGTACAGTAGTTCAAACAAACTCAAGAAAACATTTGCAGGAGTTTCAAAAGAAAAGGGCTTATTGCTAAATAATTCTTAACAATCATTGAAAATGTTTACAGTTTGTCATTTGTCAGAAACATTGGTCAGAAGTAAAATGCAAAGTAATATAGAACATAACATGCATCTTGTTTTCTTGTGTTCACAGGTATGGCCTCACAAGTCTTGGTCTACCCACCACATGTTTTTCAAACTCAGACAAGTGCCTTTTGCAGTGTGAAGAAACTCAAAGTTGAGCCCAGGAACTGTGTTTACCATGAGAGGGCCTACCCACAGACTTACTTGAATGGTAGAACCCTTGGCATTGCTTACCCGACAAAACTCACTGCTTCGTTCAAGACACGGGATTCTGTAATTGGCAGACACCGTGGGCAGGATTTTCCACTGCAGACGGCTGCTGTACAAGGTGTGCGACGTCAGCACACCATCACAGTGGCACAGCAGCAAAAAAGGGGCGTCTCCGCTCAGGAAAAGGAGTCGGAGCACCAGGACAAAGCAAGGGTTTGCAGCAGTGGAGCTACAAGGGCAGCTGGAAGGGGAAGGGGAGAGGGAAGCGACAGTCAAGAAGAAGGAGGTGGAGGACAGGGTGGAGTTGACGAAGGAGGTGGAGGAGAGGACGAGGGTGACCAGGAAGACTGTGGAGGTTTTGACTTGAATGACAGCTCCCACAGATGTGGGCTGAAACGTAAGAGCGGGGAGCTTGAGAACTTGGGGAGCACCATGCAGATTGTAGAGGACCTGTCAATGTTACCCGCAATGTTGCAATCAAATGTGGGAAAACCACCTGTTGCGGTTCCACAGGCAGTTGGCGGAGGGCCTGCAAAACAAGGTGGAGGTTCTGGAAATGGGGATGGAGACTACCAGTTGGTGCAGCATGAGATGCTTTGCTCGTTAAAGAACACCTACGAGGTTTTAGACTTCCTTGGCCGTGGTACTTTCGGCCAGGTTGTGAAATGCTGGAAACGAGGCACCAATGACATTGTGGCAGTGAAGATCTTGAAGAATCATCCATCATATGCACGGCAGGGCCAGATTGAGGTGGGCATCCTTGCCCGCTTGAGCAATGAGAATGCCGATGAGCATAATTTAGTGCGAGCTTTTGAGTGTTTCCAGCACCGAAGCCACACCTGCCTCGTGTTTGAGATGCTGGAGCAGAACTTGTACGACTTCCTCAAGCAAAATAAATTCAGCCCATTACCTCTGAGGGTGATCCGTCCCATCCTTCAGCAGGTGGCCACGGCGCTAAAAAAGTTGAAGGGCATGGGACTGATCCACGCGGACCTGAAGCCTGAGAACATCATGCTGGTGGACCCTGTACGGCAGCCCTACCGAGTGAAAGTCATAGACTTTGGCTCAGCAAGTCACGTCTCCAAAGCGGTCTGCTCAACGTACCTCCAGTCACGGTACTACAGGTATGTACAAACACCATGACAGATGAAATGCAAAAGTGATATTATGGTGTTTAACAATGTCCATTGTCCAGTTATTTGCACTTTCTAATATTTTGGTCCAGTAGATGCAATCTTGAGTTCAACAGAAGTGTTTTATCTGAGTGTGGAACTTTCTGCAAAAAGTACCCTAAAGCACATGATTCTTTCTTACCATTAGATCACTGAAAACATTCTAGAATTTTCCCTCTCTGTGTATGTTATACAACTAAAGTCCTTACGGAATTAGCAGTCAGGAAACGCCACTGATGTAAAACAATTTCCCTTGTGTTCTAAAGCTACCCTGACCCTGTAGAAGTATTTGACCCCACAATGCAACAGGCAAGGGCTAAACCATTCTTGTCACATTGCCATGGGAAAGGAAGTGATATTTTGAAGGCAAAAAGTAGGCCTACATTGTACAGTAGGGTAAAAACAGTGTAACAGATAAGTTTTAGACTACATTTGCGTATGTAATCAAATAATAACTATTGTACTCAGGCAAAAACTGTGTTAAATTGAGTTTAAATGTTGAAATAGTGGTTAAACGTTTATTTTACGATTGTCATTCTTTATTTTCTTTTTTTGAGTTAAAAGAAAATGCCATCTTAATGGATTATTATAAATAAATGTAGTAAAACAGTTAACTTTTTTAATGCTTATTTTTGTGACTATATTTAAACGTATACAAAACTGCTTCACTGTAATGATAAATGTAAACCTTTCTATTAAGTTAGGGTTAAGGTGTAGTCTTGTCACAAATAGATTTATAGATTTATTTGTTTCTTCATTCTATTCCATTGGCTCTCTTAACCTGTTTAAAAATAAGTAAATAAGAAAGAAAGAAAGAAAGAAAGAAATAAAGAAAACAACATTTGTGTTTATGTTGGCTTCAGTTTTAAAGTATTGATTACTATGAGTACATTCCAACTTAAAATTAGACTACACTAGTTTAGTTATTCTGATTTGATTTTGCCTGTGGCTTTAGCCTTTAGGCTTTAACTAATTCACTCAAGCTCCTGCTGTTGCCTGCCGAATCGCATCTTCAGTCACAATCTGACTTAGGCAGTTCACATCACCTCTACTTCGATACCTCGCTATGTTTTCCCAAGACCTCAGTCAGATGATATGATAAACTTATTGACTTCTGGATCTAGTATAAAGCAGATCTGGATGATTGGATCCCACTTTGCTATCTTGGTGTAGGTTCTCAATCTTTGTAATCTTATTTTTGTGATATCGAGGGCCATGGAAAAGTCATCAAGATTAATTGTACAAAAGAATGAGGAACTAAATCTGAAAGTACTAATAGTTAGGCCTGCACTTAATGTTTATACTTCACGACTTCATGACCAGACTTGCAAAAACTCAAGGTTTAGTTCACCCAAAAATGAAAATCCCTCATGTCATTTCAATCCTCTGACACCATTGTTCAAAATCCGAAACAAATTGAAAATTTTTTGAATCCTTGATCTAGGCAGCATGGTGGCACAGCAAGAAGTTTGCTGGTTGGAGCCTCGGCTGGGTCAGTTGGCATTTTTGTGTGGGGTTTGCATGTTCTCCCCGTGTTCCCATGGGTTTCCTCCGGGTGCTCCAGTTTCCCCCACAAGTCCAAACACATGCTGTACAGGTGAATTGTGTAAGCTAACTTGTCAGTAGTGTGTGTGTGTGTGTGTGTGTGTGTGTGTGTGTGTGTGTGAATGGAAGTGTATGGGTGTTTCCCAGTGATGGGTTGCAGCTGGAAGGGCATTCACTGCATAAAACATGTGCTGGACAAGTTGGCGGTTCATTCCGCTGTGATGACCCCAAATTAATAAAGGAACTAAGCTGAAAAGAAATTGAAAGAATGAATGCAATCCTTGAGCTTCATCATCCTCCACAGACGGTAATGGTACAGAGATGTTCAGATCCCAGAAAAGGAACCAAAAATATTGTCAAAAACTTTGACTTCAAATGTGACTTTAGTCTGTGGTTTCCCCTAGTCCAGCGCTCACCAAACTTGTTCCTGGAGGGCCGGTGTCCTGCAGATTTTAGCTCCAACCCTATTTAAATGCACCTGAACAAGCTAATCAAGGTCTGGTATACTTAAAACATTCAGGTAGGTGTGTTGAGGCAAGTTAGAGCTAAACCCTGCAGGGACACCGGCCCTCCAGGACAGAGATTTGTGACCCCTGCCTTAGTCCAAAGACACATGGTAGAGGTGACTTGGATAAACTGTAATTGGCTATAGTGTTGGAGAGTTTTTGTGACTGTTTCCCAGCCCTAATGCTGTGTTCACACCAGGCTCAGCATGCATGAATAAATCATGCTATTCGTGTGTAAATAGACGTGTAAACATTTTGAGTTTACTCGCATCATTTGTGCGTCAAATTTGCTTTATTAGCATATAGGCATGGGCCATTATAAGATTCTGACTGTGTGATAACCTTGGATAAATATATCACTGTATCACTGTATTTTAATTATTGCTCTATGTTGTTTTTAAATGTCTGGCTAAAAACCAACAATATTTAACTTTTCCCTATTGTACACAATATGTTTTTTTAAGAAACATTTAAAATATTTTGGAACAGTAGCTTTTGATGTGGAGGGTCCTTTTCAGCTGGAGATACTGTTGCCCTAAAAAACTAAATAAAATAGTTGTAAAAAACACATAATGAAAAAAAATAACTTGCATGTACTGTACCGTAGGAATGGTATAACACAAAGTTTTGCCGATTTTTAAAATCTTGACTTTTTTTCAAACCACAGTAAAGCTTATAAACGGTTATCCCATGCATATTTGCACGTCAAATTCACTTCACAAAAGACAGAGATTTGTGTCATGGGCAGGGCTTCTCTCTGCCAGGTGACTCTAGCTTCGTTGCAAAATTGCTAACATGGATTTTATTGAGATAATGGCCCAATCTCAATTCTATCCCTTTGCCCTTCCCCTTACCCCTACCCCTCGTTTTGCGCATTCCCGCGAAGGGGTACTGGTGTCTCAATTCTCTTTAGCTTGAATGCATAGGGCTAAGAGGAAGGGGTATACACCCCTTCGAATGAAGATTTTTCAGGACCACACTCGAAACCAAGGGGTAAGAAAATTTCCCAGAATGCACCAGCTACAACGAAAGTTTTGCTGCACCCGGAAGTAAGGAAAGCCACAAATTAGTATGTTTTTGTCACTATTACAAATTTTTACAAAAAACAAACATATGTTTTAATACATTCATAACCGTGTTCATGTTTTACCGTCATGCTTTTATAAAAAACTCTATCTATAATCCCTAATAATAACTCCTGTATAGCAGTCCCACAACATTCTGACACTCGAAGACACTCAAACACCCTGTCAGAAAAGTCTAGTGGCTAAGAATTAGCCTTTTACAGTGTCTGCTTTAATGTTAATGTTGTTTCGGTTTGTTTACATAGGTGAATATGGCCAGTGTAAATGCGCAGTATAGTTATGATCTTATTGCCACATTATATCGTTATGATAACATAATATATGTCTTCAGTGATTTCCTGAAAATAAATACCAAAAAATAACACAACAGGAATAACTACAGCAGTCGCGATGGTCTGATCTCATATAAAGCAAGGGATCGTGATGACATATGATGATGTCTGCAGGTGCTGTAGTGGTGTCCCAATTCTTAGGGGTAAATTGTGAAGCCCTTCCCCTTCACCCTCGTTTTTAAGGGCCAAGAGGTAGGGGTACAATAATAGAATTGGGATTGGGCCAATAGCTATGTTTATGTGCTTTAGGAAGACTGAAAAACATTGTATTTGTTCGGCACCACTAGATCCTAGATTCTTTCAGGGGTGTACCCAGCTCTGAGAGTTTATCAACTCCTCCAGAAACTATACCTGGATGCTGAAGGCTTTCAGCGGTGCTTCTGACGGAGTCGAGCCCCCTGGGATTTCCTCTTGGGACACTAACAACAGGCACTATGTCATAATCACGCCCCTACAAGAAAAAGCTCTTGATTGGTTACCGTGGCGCGAATGTCCGCTGAAGGTCAGATTTTCCAACTCGATTGATTCACGCATTAAGCGCATCAAATGTGCAAAACACTCAACTCGTGCTGCGGTTAACCAGCCGATACAGAGTACCGATTCTGATGCTTCAAGCTTTATAATGCATGAAGCACATTTTCCCTGATACTTATGATACTTAACTATAATACTTAAATGGAGATCTCTCCTTACCTCAGAGAACAAATTAGGAACGTTGCATATACTCCCCTGAATGTCTCTTATAGCCGTTTAGGTGTGAACATATCATGGTCAGATGCAGCTTTACAGAAAATCGATAAAACAAATAAATTGGTAAGAATGACAAACAATGCAATTTGGAAACCTTGCAAATGATGGAAGGAAAATTCAACATGTCTAAATCAAGTAAAAGGTTTGGAGTTCATATTTGATGCATAAGAAGTTTAATGCACACCTATAAATCCAGTACTTTATTACAAAAAGGAAACAGGCCTAAAAACTACTGTTTATTGCAATGAGTATATTACAATAAGTTATATTATTAAATATTAATGTTAAAAATAATTTTTTATATATTTTTATGTAATATTTTCAGCCAGGTTTTAGTGAACTTGCAATATTGTCAAAAAAAAAAAGTTCAGTTCTTATTTGTAAAAAAGCCAAAATACATGTAAGGGCATTCAAATATTTTGCTCATCTCCAACTAACACAAACACTTGCGATCGGTTCATGAGATCGGCCAGGATTGGAACAACATGGGGGTTGGTAATTGGTCATTTAAATTTTTGGGGAACATAACCCTTCAACACATTTTTTTTTTTCTCCACCTGTCTCTAACCTCTACACTCAAACCTGCCCGTGTTGCATGAAAGTGATCCATGCTCACCCTGTTTCTGCTGCTCTAGGGAGAGTTCTCTCAAACTCACAGCGGGGGCTGAGCACTGGAGGCCGCTGCCTAAAATTAGCTGATGGGAGGACGGCCAACTCTGTTTGACTTCTATAGATGGTGAAGTGCGCTGGCAGTCAAAGTGAAATAAGGCAGAGCAAAATACTAGAGATCACTTCAGTGCTCAGTCAAGGTCACTGTCTTCCAGCGTCAGCTGTTTTGTTGCTTTTAGAAGCGGGAATATAGATAGACAGCAGTTTATAAAATGGGCGTGTTCCAACAATCCCAGAAATGTAGCCCCTGACGTTTTGCTACAAATGGAACTAGAATTCCCTTAAAACGTGTTTGCTTATGTCGGAAGTTTGGATTATATTATATCATTTCTGTCATTAAATGGTTACGTTATCCCAAAACTAAAATGGTTCTACTATACCTGCTTGTTCAAGGAAAACTCTCATTGGTTCTTATGGTGAGCTTAAACATTCTCAGTTGATTTACTGAACCTGGTGTTATTTAGAATAAGACTGTGTGATTAATTGAAATCGTATCGAAATCGCGATTTGGAAATGCAGGATTTCTAAATCACCTTAAAACACGACTTTCCCACAGTCTGGTATTTGAATCAATCATAATGCAGCGCGCCTAAACAGAGCGCGAGAACAGTAGACTGAATAGCCTGCGTATACTGGGATGATGAGTTCAGCACAGGAGGACTTGGTGCCAAAAAAGTCAACATCTGTGCTATGGGATACTTTGGATAGAGAAAGGCTGATGTATGGCAGAACCAGGTAATTTATCAGTCAGTCATATATTGCGTCTAAAAGCCTGTGGAAAGTGTGAGCACATCGCTTACTTCTGAATTTTTAACTTGCTTTGCTCCTTTGTCATTGCTTGGTCACCATCAACCATTTTCTCAGAGGATAACAACCTAACAAAACATTGCTGCAGTTCTGATACAAGTTTTATGTATAGAGAGAATTAAAAAGCACCTGGGCTGCGTTCGAATTTAAACGTACTACTCTGCCATTAGAAAAGTTTGTTTTATACAGTATGAATGTGAGCAGTATGAATGGAACTTGGACGTATTGCATCCACCATTTTGTCATTATCACATGACCTACCTGCGTGAGTTGCGCCGCTTCATTTCCATTAATGAATTCTCTCGCGGGGCATCATGGGATAGTGTAGTGTTCATCCGATGCACACTTTAGAATTTCGCTGGAAGTAGTGGGTCATCCTGGTACTTCTCGCACACTGATTTTCTCACATACTTATTTTAATGTACTATATAGTATGGAAGTATGCGATTTTAGACACAGTCCTGGTGTTTGGGCGGCTTGTGTTTGTATGAGGTAACTGTAATGTGTATATTCCATACAAAGTATGAAGCTGATTGGTCAGTTCTTGTTATTTGACTTGCGGTGAGGCATTCTGAAAAGTTAAATTTAAAGTTTGTCTGAAAAGAGATGTTTTCAGCTGGGGCACTTGGCATATGCATGCATGCTGCTTTCAATATGTTCATGCGATTCACGTGCCTCAATTGGAAATAATGGACTTGTGCACACAACAGATGCAATATGTGAACGACCTGTTTCACGGCAGCGTCACAAAGAGGTCTATGATCTATGCATGACAAAACAAATCTGTGAACACACATGTAACTACTTCTGATATTTGGTCAAGCAGAACATCGGAGCCTTAAGGCTGACTTATACTTCTGCGTCGAGTGATCGTTGTGACCTACGGCGCCTGGCTTGCACATAGTCGTGAATTTATACTTCTGCATGCTGTTTTTTGCTCTACAATTACACTTCCAAACCACTAGCTGGCAGTGAGGTTTAAATGGTTTTCTGTGTCGAGTTTCTTCGTGGGTGTTGTTTTTTTCTGAATGCTACAAGTAGCTGAAACTCTATGAAAGATGAGCATAATTATTGGTTTAAAATTCAACATTTTTATTCTGGGGTGAACTTTTAAGTTGTGAATGAGAGATCTGGGGCCAAGTTATGAAATGCAGACCAAGTTGTCTATCAAAAATGATGGTTCACCATGAATGGCTGTGTACTTGATATCTTTCACCATGTTCTGTTTAAGTTGGAAAGTTTGCCTCAGTTATATATCTTCTAGCATTGGCAAAATGGCTAACCAAGGCAATCAAATTGTCCCTTAAGAAGGACAAAGTCATTTGTCTTTTATTGCTCAGTTATTTTACTTTTATCTTGTATGGCAATTCCCATTTCTCCTTGCATGTTCTACTTTATTTTCTTTTAGTTTTAATGGTGCAATAAGAAGTTGTATGTGTTTCCATATCTGAATGCATGTTCAAGTGCAACACGTTCTTGTACAATTTGTGCAATTGTACTTTTTAAATGGAACGAAAATGTTCCCAGATGACCAAAGCCAGTGTTGAACATCAAGGATTGTTAGTGTTGTCAAGGCCTGTTTGAAATGTGTTTATCAAGGATAAGGACTCACCAAGGACAATAACATTGCTGCTTTTAACACACCTATATACAGTTATGAGTTGCTACAATGAGCTTGTGCAACTATTTTCAGTGCTACAGTAACACGCATGAAGCACTGAACCATGGAGATGCAATGTTTGAAATTGAGGATAGATGCAAATAAATGAAAAATTGAAAAAGCTAATACACACAACTGTATTTAGTGGAGCAGTTTTCAAGGAAACTTCAACACAGGTTTATTAACTTTAAATGAATGAATTACACATATAACATATAACACCAGACAACCAGTATGATTCTAATGATTTAGTTAAGCAGATAAATCTGGCTGCTTGGTAAGAAGTTATTATTATTATTATTTCACCAAAAATGTTTATTTTTGTATAGAATGTAGTTTAATATTTTAAATTAGAGAAGTGCATGTTTCCTTCTCTCTAAGGCTAATTATCTTTTCACTCAGATAAACTTGTTTGGCCTCTTCTAACTTAACTGGGAACAGTTTGTGATCTGCTGTTAGGCTTTAAAACTTGAACTGTCTTTTAATTCAGCATTCTGTAAGTAAACCAGATGCTTTGATTAAATGGGAGTCCCTCCCACAAGGCCACAGAGTTAGGAATTCACCCCCCTTACACTGGGATTGGATTCATTATTAGACTTTTTACTTGCACTTCCCAGAAGTGGTCACAAAACGAGAACTGTGATGAGTCAAAAATATCTGGCTTATCTTCCTCCATCGCTGTAGCTGTAATATAGAATAAGGAAATGAAGACAAAAGGTGCTAAAAATGTAATCTCTTATATTGCATTCTCACAGGGACAAATGGGAGTAAAGAAATAATCCAGCAAAATGTTGAGGTTCAATCTTTAGGGGTCAAATTATTTTTGTGCTTTAAATTTTCTTTATTATTTCTGAGAAGGCGTAAAAAAGATTTACAAAGGACTAGGGCATTCCTTTCAAAGGACATGTTTCATATCATTCGGTATTTATCAATCCATTTAGGTATATTAGGGTTTTTTTAACCACTTTATTTTAATTTACCATCATTGCTAAGGCAAATAGTTTTAATAGTCAAAAACAAAAACATTTAAACAAAATATCTGTCTCTTTATAGTAAAATAAACATAAGTGTTAAAGAGACTCTTAAACTTGATCAATAAAATGTTACAGTGTGCAATGGTAAAGTGCAAATGCTGAATAATCAAAGCAAATTTAAGGTGTCAATAATAAGGATACAGTAAACAAAACAAATTATAATAATCAATTCTGAGCTTTCAATTAAAGGAACCAGTCATCATTATTAAAATACATACTGAAAATAGTTTTACAACTGCAAAGTTGTATGACTACATTACCCCTATGCTAAAAATCTTATAGATGGGCTGCTAGTGGCTGGGATGCACAGTATGTAACCATTTCTGTAACCAGGCGATTATCAGCCCTTTTCTCATAGGATGACAAACGGACAAACTATTGCTGCAGCTCTGATACAAATTTATGGAGAGAAGTAAAAAACACTACAGTGTTTGGATTGGCTGTGTTTGTCTGAGGTAATTAGACTGTTGTTATTGCTAAAATGTGTAAATTCCAAAGTGTGAAGCAGATTGGTTGGTTAAGCTTGCATCAATCGCGGTGCACTCACAGCATTTGGAAAAGTTGAGATGTTTTCATTTAGGTGTGCCTGGAAAAAGTGCGGACTTCACGTGTGGGCCACTTGCACAACATGTGCGCAAACTTACACCCTAAGCTTATTGACATTGCTTCCAAGGCGTGCACTCAGCAGCCACATTTTAATAAAACTATAGCGCTTCATACCGAGACTTCATACCAAACTTTTTTTTTCAATATTGACAACACTGTTCGGTCAATAAATACCAATACCGATTTTTATCGCCCAGCTATAGTTAGGACACAGTGTTACAATGTAAGCCATTCAGCTAATGTTTATGTTTGTAATGTTTTTAATATTTGCTAATTAAAAACCACCTATAAAACCTTGATCTCATTTCAGAGGCTGCAAATGTCCTTCAGTGGTCGCATTTTTGGCCACCGCTACATATATTGATGCAGCCTTCAAGACAGGAATACAAATATGCAGTTTTTTCCACCAAGCCAACCTGGGGTGCTGAAATATAATTGGGTAAACTGGCAGTGGGCAGGTTATAGAGACCAAAACAAAAACTGACTTTAGCATTATTTTTCATATAAAGTTTACTTGGCATGTTTCTTAAATATCTGCGAACATATTATAGTATTTACATGTTTTAGAAGACATACAGCACCTTTGTACATACAGCATCTTTAATAAAATGAAACCGCTTTCGATTTTAATGAGTTATTAGATATTAACTAAGAAATTAACATCATCCAAGATTAATAAATGCTTTTGTAGTCATCATTGCTTTGACCTTACTGATGTTAACAAGTGAAGCCTTAAGGCTTATTTATACTTTTGCATCAAGCTCACGCGTATGCTCCGGCACAGCCTAAGCGTGGGCGCATAGCCCTCACCGTGGCTGACGCGACGCTGACTAGGGATGCAACTATTGACTAATTTCACTAATAAACGTGCTTTAATTTGTCACGGTTAATTAATTAACTGACCGGGTAGCTTTATACTTTATATGGAATATACACATTTCTACTCCAAAGAGAAAAAAAATATGAAAGGAAAACGGCAAACAATTTTGTAATATTGTTAATCAAAAATGCCTTTCAGCAAAGGTTCAGCAGCCTTTGACTACATTAGTTCTCTTTAAAAGGAATATACTTTGCTAATATGTAGCTTAAATTTACATCAAGAAAAATGCTATTTTTTTATTTATTCTTATTTTATTTATTTGTTTATTCATTGTTCTGTCATTTGTTTTCAGTGTGAAAAAAAACTAACTTTCTTTTACTTATTTTTAAGTATTGTTTGTATATTATTATTTTTTGGTGCTGTATTATTTGGTTATGTTGCAATAAACAACACTTAATAATATAAGGAGTTTTCACATTATTTTCTAAACTAGTCTTGTTTTGAAATGAATGAATGCATAATTATTGTGATAACCGTGAAACCGTGATTTTTCCTCAGACTGTAATTGTACAACCAAAATCTAGAATTATTGCATCCCTAACGCTGGCGTGCACCTCTCAAAAAATGTATCGCAATGACGCATAGCACAAGCTTTGTGATTGGTCAGCTTGGTAGCACTGACGAGTGTGGGTGGGACTGAGAACCACACAAACCCGATAGAGTTAGTGTTTACAAGTGTCGAGTCCAGTGAAGGAGCTCAAGGTGGAAAGTTTTGTTTTGTGTTTATTAGGGATGGGTATCGTTAAGGTTTTAACAGTATTACTACGTTTATTGATAGCACTTCTCTTATCGGTACTTTAACGGTTCTCCTATCAGTACTTTTTGTATGTTTTATTTTTAAGTTTTTAATGTAAAATAAAACGAAACCAATAATTGTAAAACTACTGTTTTCCTGTAAAAGTACGTACAATCATTTGAAGGAAAATTACTTTTAACCATTCTTCTGGAAAAAACTAAAATGTTTGACTTTTCTGGCAGAAGTCGAGACCGTTCTTGGCTTATTGTGCACCTTGATAATGTTTATGGTTTTTCATTAACGCATTCACATAAATGAGTTAACAGTGTTTTGGGAGTTAACTGTGTTTTTAATACAGTTTTAAAACGTGTTGCAAGGTAAAAATAAGCAATTTTTTATCATTTCTTAAAAAGCATAGGTTATTTTTAGGCTATTTATAAGCTTTATTTGTAAATACAGCTTATGTAAAAGCATTTTTAATGTTTAGGATTAGCGACTGTAATGTTACCGTTAGTAGCTAAGCAGTCAAAAATGTTTCATTACTTTTCATTGCAGTTAATGCACATTTGAAAGATGCTTTCAATTCCAGATTGTGGTATCCAGATTGCTTGCGTTTCCGCTTATACAAGAAAACAACTTGTTGCGTTTGTTGCAATTGGCATTGTTGCTGTCCAAACGGGAAATACAACCCATTTGGTTCACTCCGTAAGCTTACAAGCTGTGTGTGCACATGCGAGTGAGTCTGTGTCGCGAGCTATGTGTGTGCGCTTAGCACGAGCCTCCGCTGAGTGCGCACTTTTATACTTGAGGCGCTCGCCGGAAATACAAGCATTTCTCATGTGAGATTGCCAACTGTAAGAACGAATATCAAATATGGCAAATTAGAAAAGGTTGGTCAGTTAAATTATGCTACTCTATGTAATGTTTATTCAGCAAGAATTTTCCAGTACCGATAGCAGAACTGTTAACGTTAGAGCTTATCGATACTTCTGTCTTTTATAATTTAGCACTGATACCGATAAAGTACAAAGTTTTGGTACCTATCTCTAATGTTTACCATATGATTTATGTTGTTGCACGTTTGCCGGTTCCCGCCTCTGAAGGAGCGAGTTTTAGCTACTTGTACATTATGGTAGCATTCAGAAAAAAACAAAACGCCACCGTAGAAACTTAACACAGAGGAACATAAAAACCTCTCTGCCAGCTAGCGTTTCGGAAGTGTTATTGCAGAGCAACACAAACAGCATGCAGAAGTATAAATGCACGGCAACATGCAAGGCATTCACTATGGTTCACGGCAATCACTCGATGCAGAAGTATAAATCAGCCTTTACTGTACATAGTTAATGAACAAAAGGGTCTTCAAATATGATTTTTCAATGACGTAGGCCAGATTATTGTGAAAGTGTTTATGTTT
This sequence comes from Danio tinwini, assembly GCA_903798205.1. Classification (NCBI taxonomy): domain Eukaryota; kingdom Metazoa; phylum Chordata; class Actinopteri; order Cypriniformes; family Danionidae; genus Danio; species Danio tinwini. The sequence continues at coordinate 15,004,658 of CAIGQZ010032997.1, forward strand.
TAAATTAAAATGCCTATTAAGGGGCTTTATCATGCTTTTTTGTTGACAACAAAAAAAAGAAGTGCGGTGTGCTTTTTATGATGCTAGGCGAATGAATCAGCTGCCTATTGTGTGCGAGTGTTGCTGCTGATATTGGTATAATTTTAATATTTAATTATATTGTGATATTCAAGATTTGTGAGTCGTACAGCTCCAGATAACTCAACACAGCAACCATAACCCTCTCCTCTGTCTACAAAAATCAAATCAACAAAAACACTGCTGTCACCTCAGCGAAAACCCCACCACTGCTTTAATTTAATTAGAGAATGAATACACGACTGACGTAACATGCTTTTTCTGCTCTGAGTTGACTTTTTTTTTCACAGCACACAAAACACGAAGCGCTGCAGGCCGTTAAAATGCGAGGCGGCCAAGATGCATAAGCAGCGCGCAAAACGCTCGTAGTCGTTAGTAAATCATTCAAAAAAAGTCACCTCTCAACACAAAAAAAAATGGGTTTATGTGATCGGCCCCTAACTCTTCAAGCATTTTGTGCTGTCATACACAACCACTGCTAATACAACAGTCTGAATTATTTGAAATGGCTTAAAAGTTTAATTAAAACATAATTAATCATGATATTTTGAAATGCCCATTATTTCAATATTGTGTATGTTTAACAATGTTGCTATATTGTTGAATATCAGTATATGTCTAGCTTCCACCCAAAAATGGATATTTACACTATGGTAAAATAAAACATCAATGGGGTATTTTGACTTAAAACTCCACAGAAACAGCCTTGTGAAACCTGAAACTTGCATCTTGTAAAAAAAAAAAAGCATTTAAAGATTGACCCTCCATTTGAATTATCATCCTCTACTGAAGGAGGTCGCTGTCTGATAGCTTGATTAAAATTTGCCTTATTTGCTAATAGAATCTGTGGTGTGCATACTGACAACAGAAGACAATCATCAAGTTTAAACACTATGCTGGTTTACAGGGGTCAAATATTGAAACCGATCTGTTGTGTCCTGTTTTGCATGCATTTAATACATGCAGTAGATATGGCCTTGAGTAAAGAAGATATGCCTCAGGTTTTTTCACAATTTGCAGGTGTTTGTTAACGTCTTTGTTTGTTTTTTCGAAATCTTGATGTTTGGAGATCTGCCTGTTTGCTGGAATCTGCAGATACAATCTTGAGGATGTCTTGTTTGGGAATGCATCCTTGAGTGTTGCTTAATGTGGCAGAGTAGCTGGGGATTTTCCTACAGCCTCGGCAGAAATCTTTCCCGGCAGTGCTGCCATCCAGTTCTAACCTGTCTCTAAGACCGTGTTATCTGTAATAGATTTCATATTGCATATTTTATGTGTTATTGCATCAAAACATCTTCAGCCTCCCAAGGATTTGTTTTGTCTGTCTTGCATCGATAGTGGTTTATGGTTTCTCTTTCAGGGGCAAAATGACCCATCAGGCTTGTTGGTTTCAAATCTCATACTCTTACATTCTCTGGTTATTTGCATTTGTTCGCCATGTATTTCACTTCTAAAAATAGTATGACCACTTAATAATCAAGATTCGGTGTTTTATGATTGTTAATTTAAGATTCTACAAACAACAGGGTTTCTATGGTGGATGGATCGTGTATTAGGCTATGATTTAGCCACTATCAAGACATCAGATGTGTTTTTGACTCCCTACTTTCAGTCGAATCCTATTGGAGTTATTAAAAACAAATCTGGCTCTTTCAAGCTCCACAATGGCAACATGTAGTTTATCCAGAAATTAACATACTGTCATTATTTTCTCATACTTCACTTGTTTCAAATCTGTTTTCAGTTCTTTCTTCTGTTAAACACAAAAGTTACTTACATTTTTTTTTTATATTTTCCATATTAAAAGCTGTTTTTGTCCTAACCAACATCTGAAATTTCTATTTTAGAAACCGTTTCTATTTTTATTTTTATTTTGAACAACAGAAAATCGACATTGATTACCTCAGGTACAACTCATGTGCTTTATTCAGTGTTAAATGCTTATACTGTGAGTGAAGGCCATTTAACTAGCACATTTAATACCATACTACTGAAAGCAGCAGCAGATAGTTCACCTCAAATCTTGAAAACAAAAGAAACTGTGTGAAATTGAACTTTAGAACTGTGAAATAATGCAAACCAACACATATCAGTGATTCTGCATCTACATTTAATAATGTTAAATATGTTTAATATGTATTAATTAGATTGTAAACCTTACCATTTCGTAAGAGTGCAGTGAGTGCACGTATGTTCTGTACTTCTGAATGGCTGTTTTTAAATTTCTGCCGTGTTTCGTCTGGTAAGAACAAGCAGCCAAATTGTTTATCACTGCAAATCTCGTAGGTAGTATGTTGTTAGGACACAAGGTTACAATGTAACCTGCTCACCTAATGTTTATACTTGTAATATTTATATTATTTGCTCAATAATAATCACCTCGTGTAACTCTGCGTCTCATTTCGGAAGCTGTTACTTTCCACCCGAGGTCACATTTTGGTCGTGGACGCATACTTTGAGAGCCTTAATGATTGAATGAATGAAATGCGCTGTTTTTCAAACTGGGGTGCTGAAATATAACTGGCTGAACTGGCATTGGGCGGGATGAAGTGACCAAAACAAAGACAGACGTTCTGGCACCTAACACACATTTTCAAAGCAGAATATTCCACCTTACCATTGTTTTTCAGCTAAACAAAAATGTTCACTAGCATGTTTCTTAAATATCTGCAAACTTTTTATGGGATTTTTATGCTTTAGAAGAATCAAAAACTTACATACAGCACCTTTAAGTAATGGAGGAGCTTTTGGTTTATATATTTCTTACATTCTCAAAATAATGAGTTTCACTTGGCGTTTGAAGGGTTAGCCTAAGGCTGCATTCCAGTCCAATGTTTTTTAATGCCCTTCACTTGCCATACGTCATTGATTATGTTACACAAGTGTCCGCTACTGGCGAAATATCTTAATGAGTTCAAATGGAGTGCATTAAACCCTTGAGCACTTGGGAACAACGCTGTTGAGATGATACAATCACATTGCATTCTGGGACATATACAGTTGAAATCAAAATGAGTAAACCCCCTTTGAATTTTTTTCTTTTTTAAATATTTCCCAAATGATGTTTAACAGAGCAAGGAATTTTTCACAGTATGTCTGATAATATTTTTTTCTTCTGGAGAAAGTCTTATTTGTTTTATTTCGGCTAGAATAAAAGCAGTTAAAAAAAAAAAAAACATTTAAAGGTCAATATTATTAGCCCCTTTAAACTATATATTTTTGAATCTACAGACCAAACCATCATTATACAATAACTTGCCTAATTACCCTTACCTGCCTAGTTAACCTAGTTAAACTTTTAAATGTCACTTTAAGCTGTATAGAAGTGTCTTGAAAAATCTCTAGTCAAATATTATTTACTGTCATCATGGCAAAGATAAAATAAATCAGTTATTATAAATGAGTTATTAAAACTATTATGTTTAGAAATGTGTTGAATAAATATTCTTTCTGTTAAACAGAAATTGGGGAAAAAATAAACAGGGGGGTTAATAATTCAGGGGGTTAACTAATTCTGACTTCAACTGTAGGTGCTGGAGTGGATAAAGTTGACACTCTCGCTCTTTCAAAATCCAGTTTCAAAATCCAATTTCAATGTCCATGTAAACTTCCTTTGTTCACTTGAAGTGGAACACACTTTAAAATGGCGGCAGGGATTCCCCCGAGGGACCAAGTGAAGGGAAGTTATCAAACACATGTCTAAAAGTGGACTAGAACAAAGCGTAAATCTCCCAAAAATGAAAATTAGTAGTTCATTCACTCCCATGTCAATCGCAAAAGTAGATATTTTTCTGAACTTTCTTCCACTTCATTGAAAATGTTTCAATTTCAGTTCTATAAACTTATACAATCCCTTTTTTGTGTCCAAAAAAGACCATCTTCCGTGTTTAGACAGATGTTCACAAGAAATTTTCAGCATTTCAAGTTTAATTACTTTAATTGTTCAATACAGTTGTAAAATACAGTACAATAACTCTACTAGTTAATTGTTTTGCTTATTTCTTTAACGGATGTTCTGGAAACAACCATAGGTGCCATTTCACTCTCATTCTGATTTATTCATTTAATACTCTTTAACATGCTACATTCTGGCTCACATGTGCTGTGATATGGCAGAGGCATGTTTCTTTACATGTCTTGCTATTTGCTGGATGGAAAGTAACCCTGCAAGGCAAGAGGGTATTTTTAAAGGGCACCTATGGTGAACAATCTACTTTTCAAACTGTTTGGACAGACATATATGTAGGTATAGTGTATATACCGTCATATTGGGGTGATATAAACACACCCAGTCCTTTTTTTTTTTTTTTTCTCAGTTTAACAACATAAAAACGGTGGACCAATTTTGAGACCGACTGCAACTTGACGTAGGAGTGCGGTCCCCCCACCCACCGAATTGATTAACAGGCATGGCTTAATTTGTGCCGGAACATGTCGGATTTTTACAGATCCCCCTCCTCAACCGCCCTTCTCTCCGGTCCGCTGTTCACTTTCGATTTCTTCTGTGACTCCCCAACCCTCTTCACTGTCGTCTGTGGTACCCCCGCCCCACTCACTTTCGTCCGTGACTTTGTAACGACATTGTGTGTGACTCATTGTTGCAACTCCACAACAAATGCATCAAATACTCATTGGTAAAGTTCTTACTGTAGTATTTCTCACAAACGTCACGAGAGATCTGCTTTCGTCATGTCTGTCTGTTGTCTGACGCAGCAGAGGGAGGAGATTAAGGCGTGCTGACAGGCACGTGGAAACGGTGGGCGTGAAAGACTAGCCTTAAAGGCGCAGTACACAAAAATCTCTACCTGCTGCTCAGAGCAATAAAATACAATCTTAAAGGTGTAATAAATAATCTGATGGGTGTTTTGAGATGAAACTTTACAGACACATTCTGGAAACACAAAACACTTATATTAAATCTGGAAAAAGGGGTAACCTAGGTGCCTTTTAATGTCAAGACAAAAATAGATGCGCATTGATGACATCATGCAGGCTAGGCTATACTGTTTTGTTGCTGTAAGTGCCTAGAGATTAGTTTAGATCAGCATTTGGTTTGATATTTCTCTCTGTCTTAACATGGATGTTCTTAATTTTATCCAGTGTTGTTTATTCTTTGAACATCCAGTTGTTGACAACATTTGGAAATAAATTAAGCTCGATAAAAACGTTTATTTGACTTCACTTCAGAAATGTTCAGAATAAAAAAAAACATACATAGTCATGCAACTTGTTTAGTTTAATTTAATTAAATTTAATTTTAATATATTTTTTTATTTTAAAGTATGTTTATTTAATAATATAATATAATATAATATAATATAATATAATATAATATAATATAATATAATATAATATAATATAATA
>CAIGQZ010032997.1:15010109-15021300 GCA_903798205.1 Danio tinwini
TATAATATAATATAATATAATATAATATAATATAATATAATATAATACATTTTAGAAGACAGGGCTTGAACAAAATATATGGTTCTACTGGTGTACATGGAGCAACCCACTCTTCAGAAATACCCCTGTTTTCATTAACTGTATGCAGTCACTCTGGGCATATATTTTTACCGCCATGATTATTCAGTACTGCCCCTCAGAGACAAATCAGATATATGGATGGAGATGCCGTTATTGGATCGGCCCTCACGTGTTTATGAGGGAAAGGAGATATATGAGAACTGCAGTGGATCATCACCCAGCGGCTGGTGGAGAATGAGCTGCATCATACATGAAGACATCGAGAAACTCTCAACTACTTCTATTGATATTCTAGAATGAGCATCTAGAAGGAGGCTTGAATTTATATACTTTTAGACCTTTTGACACACATTAATGCACCAGATCCTAAAATAAGCTCCAACATTTGTCCTTCATGTTTAATGAAAATGAGTCAAACTATATGTTATCTTTGTTGTGAGCTGTCAGGATTTTTTGGGGATGGATCTCCCATACCACCAGAGATGTATAAAGTACTAGAGACCCAGACTTAAGTAAAAGTACAAGTGCTCTATCAAAAAAGTGACTTGAGTAGAAGTTGAAGTGCTCTTTTAGCATCATACTTAAGTGGAAGTACTAAAGTATTCAACATTTTTTGTACTTATTGCAAGTAGTTTATTTAAAAATGTACTACTCAAGTACTGAAAGTAAAAGTACAAGTATTGCATTATGTAGTTATTTTTAAAAAAGCAGTCAAAAGACATATTGTTTTGTTTATTTTAAATATCGTTTTTGGGGGACAGGATTAAGCAAAACAAAAACAACCATGGTTTACGATTTATTATATATGATGGGTCAAAAACACCATTCAGCGTGACAGCCTTTATGATAGACAGTTAACATTATGTGAAAATTGCAGCATGATATGAACCGCGGGTAGCTGACGGTAGTTAACTTATCTAGCTCTTATGGATAGCTCAAACTGCTGTTTTGTGTATTATATTATCTTTAATTTGACATGTTTCTTCAAATCCGACGGTAGAGTATGCACTTCATTCTATATGAACTGTCTTTCACTCCGACAAATGCAAACATTGGTTCTAAATAGGGTCACGGGTGGTCTTTTTCTTTATCGCCACGAACAGTTGAAAGTGAAAGAGTTGAAGGTGGAATTTCTCTCTTCTTTGATTGTCTGATCAATGAATGATTGATTCGTAACATTTTTATAATTGTAACGAGTAACTATGCAACACATAAAAAAATCTACTGGAGTAAAATTATTAAGCTCATCAAAAATATGTACTGAAGTAAAAGTAGAAGTAGGAGAAAAAAACAATACTCCAGTAGAGGACAGATGCAACCTTTTAGTACTTAAGTACAGTAGTGAAGTAGTTCTACTTCGTTACTATACATCTCTGCATACCACTACATCCCAAAAGGAGCTGAGTACAGTCAATTACTATAGAAATACAAAGACTGTTTAATTCACATTACTATGAATGGGGAGGAGTGCAATGCTCACTATGGCCACCACAGCAAACAAAGTCTCACTTTCTGGTTGAAATAGCCAATCTTCAGTCTTTATATCCATGTAATTTTGTGGGGTAGGGGCTTGTACAGATTAGCTTGTTTGTTACGGCAGGCCTTGTCACTGTTTCTAGGTTGATTTTGACAGGAGAAAAAACACCACAGCACATCCCATCACTTATCATGTTCTTCCAGTGTCATCCTCCAGTCTTTGCTTGAGGTTTTATCTGTTCTTCCATGTTTATAACCATCCTGGGGTGACTATTAAAACAGTCGTAAAGGAGATTAGTGACTTGCCAATCATTGCGCATGCGTAGTAGCTTGACCTAACTGGATGTTACATGTTTTAAATGTAATTGGAGCTTGCATAACAACACTAATGGGAAAGTTCACATATATTTTGTTGCTGATTTGAAAGAAGTAATTTAATTGTGAGTTTAGTGAGCATTTTTCGAGATTTCAGGATTCCTCCCCACTCATTTAGATAGAACTTTGGTCTTGGATGAACTGCCCATGGACATTGCAAATATGGATACCAAGTAAACAATCTTTCCTTGAAAGGGACTTTGGTACCGTGAGCCCAGCCATTGTCATGCTTAAACTATGGAGTTAGATCAGTCTCAGAAAAAATGCCTTTTGAATAACAAATTCGATTTGTGGATTTATAAATTGTTTTAAATTCACAAATTGTGTTTTGCATTTATTAGAATTGTCCTGTGCATATACTATGAATTTTATTTTGTAAATGTATTGTTTTTGAGAAATTCTGACTCAATAATATAGAGATTGAGATAATTTGACCTTTGTGATATGATGCATTATACTTCTGAAAGTAGCCATCGCAAGATGGGTATACTGTGATCTTAATAAAACGTCAACAACAGTGCTGAGGTAGGCTGTGGCATTTAAAAAATTTCCAGTTGTTACTAAAAGTATCAATTTCCTGAAACAAAGTTTTTAGATTTTTATTCGCAAGTTAAAAAGTGTTAGGGTGCTTTCACACCTGTGAATCGATTCATTTGTTCCGAAACAGGGATTCAAATTGTTACATTGTTGCTCTTTGTTCTTGGTGCGGTTCGCTTTCACACGGCAAAGTTTCTAAACAGACAAAAATAGCTAAGACAAGTCACGTGTGAGTAAACTTTCCTCACATTGGTCAGAGTTTCACGATTTATTTTGAAGAGTCCCGCTCAGCTGTGGGGGTGGTTTGGTGGTGTTTGACAGGGTGCGCGCGACATGTCTGAAGAGCGAGGAGGGATGCGGTGGGGAGGGGGGATGAGAAGGGTGCGCGACGTATTTTGAGGACCACGATTAAATTATCATGTGATATAAATAGTTTGTGATTATGAACACAATATTGCATAACTTATCAGTGAGCTGTTACTCTGAAAATGTGCTAGAGATGTATGGCATTAATGACAAAATGCGCATAACAATAGCTTTTTAGTAATCGAGATTTAATTCCAGCACATACCTACACTGAAAATATATGCACCAATCCTTCAACAACAAAATAAGAAGTAACTAGTGGAAAAAAAAAATATCATAAACAATGTGAATTTGCAAGTGTTACAACGTTTTGTCCCATTTTTACTTAAAAAAAAAATCTTTAAATCCAGTAGACATTGACTTTCATTATTATTCCTATTATGGAAGTCAATGGTTACCGGTTTATATCATTTTTTTTCTTTTTTTTTGGGTGAACTATACCTTTAATTAAGGTGCTTCTTATAGTTCTGTCAAGCTTTAAATAGAGTTAGCCAATCATGGCAAAGTGTATTTTGAAGAACAAATTATCATCCAACCACGCTCAAGTTCATTAATCAAGTTGCAATTAGTGAATTCTAGACCTGTACCGTTTGGTCTCCAGCCTGTTTTAGTGTCAGTGAAGCCTCGTTCACAATACAAGCACCTCACAGCAGCAAAGCTATAAACGACCGGTCATTACAATGAAGAGTGAGCGACTTCCGACGACCTCTGTCTACATGAGCGGTAGCGACCAGTCTTAAATGATCACAAAATCTGTATTTCAACCACATGAAAACTATAAACTTCATGCAGTACACAGACCCCCTAGTTTTTCACAATTCCGCGATAGCTCGCCAACGCAAAATCAACTAGATGTCAAAAATCTAAATGCTAAATAATCGCAAAAATGTAAATCTCATAAAACCTCCAATTCTAAACTGTATAATTGAATTATATTTATTGCAGTTTGCAATTAATTGTTTTACATAACTTATAGACATTGCACACGCAGGGTATGTGATGCATTTGAGTGTCTCTCGAAAAATGACATCTCACCTGCACCCTCACAATCATTGCATTACATGGAATTATGGGCGGGGAGTTTTAAGCTTGTGTAGTAAGCAGACGCAAGTGGAGCGCGAGTGATTTACATGTAAAGTCATAGCAAAGATGAGATATAGACATCGTGTGGCGCAAATTGGGGGTTTTGTGTATTTGACGTGCTTCAGACTGCTAAAGAAAGTTTGAGCAAACGGAGCAATGGAACAGACAAATGGAGATTGGTTTATGGATAATGGCCATCGGACATGACTGAATTGAAGGACGTTATTTGTGCTTTACATGTATGGCTGGTATTATGAGCTGCGTCAAATCAATAAATTATTTCGTTTAACTCTTTCCCTGCAGTTGATGAGAGAAAACGCTTCCCTGCTGTTGATGAGTTTTGCGGCAATCCGTGTTTCAGGTGTATTACAGTAGGGGAAGCCCCAACGCATGTCCTATGTGTAAGGCACATGATGTCAGATGCTCCAGTGAGTGAAATTGAAAAGAGAGAAAGTAAGATTGTGGATAAAAATAAGAGTTATACAAACTTCCTTTGGCATAATCCCTACCGTTTTAGATCTTGTCTTGACAAGAGACCAAAATAAAGATGCTTCATTTTGACTATTTGTGTCATTGTCATGGTTTCAGATTGCACACCTAACATAGTAGGATACCTAACATGGTAAATAAGATATCTATTATTTTTAATCGCAAACTTGTCCACAAATTTCTGGGAATTACTGCCACAAAATCATTTTTATCAAATATTATATCAATAAAAATCATAAAAAAAATTGGGGGTCTGAGTACATTTGGAAAAACCACTGAGTATCCAAAACCTAGGTTTATTTATTTTTTATTTATATATAAAAGCAAAAATTGGAAAGGAGTGTTTTGCTTGTTTACCCTAGATTACATATAAATAACAGTGCATGAATTCTGGTCACACTAGCTTTAAGAAGCAGCTTTACGATATTAAGTCAGAACGAAAGTGTATTTTGGGATTAATCAAGAAGTTCACTGATGTTTACAAGCTTCTTAGCTAAAGCCAACAGTACTCCAGTGGAAAAAAATAAAACGGCTCCAGAAAATGCTTCTTTCATTTTTACATTACATTTAAAGGCATAGTTCAGCCAAAACTAAAAAAGTCTGTCATCATTTACTAAATCTTTACATGTCGTCAACCTGTTTGAGTTTTCTTTTTTAAGTAAAACACAAAAGGAAGTCATTTTGAAAAAGAATTTAGAAACATATAACCATTGTCTATCATAATATTTGCTTTACGTACTATGGAAATCAATGGTTAAAGTTTTCTAACATTTTTCAAAATATCTTTGTTTATTTTTAACGGAAACAAACTCAGTGTTTGAAACCACTTCAGGGTGAATAAATATGGGTGATACCCATTTTTGGGTGACTGTCCCTTTAAGAGAGGTGCCACCAAGCTCCTGCACCTGAATTGGTAACACTGCACATGCAATATTAAAAGTGACATGATATGAGGTTCATCCGATAAGCTCTATTTTCACTCTGCTTTTGCTCTTTAATGTATCCTATGCAAACCGAAATGGCAGTGTTTCTAAGTTTGTATAGATTGGCAGTGGCACCAGTGCAACCTCTTAACAAAATGTATTTGCACAGACAGGTAAAAGGTCACAAAATGTGATCAACATCAGAGTCTGCAGCCCTGGTTTGTGCTTGTGTATTGTGAGTGGCAGTAATCTGTCAGACAGACTTACTCAGATGAGTGCTGACTAGAACAGCATCACGGTTTCGCACACAGAGACCTTAATGCCATTCAATGAGATCACCGTGGTGATTTGTTGCTAAGCAGTCGCTGGGCTTCCTGCGTCACCATGGCTACATTAAAAGAATAGAGCTTACTGACCTGTTAACCCATGTAAGACCGATCCAACCCTAAACTAACATGTTTGCCTGTGCCTTTACAAAGACAAAGTGTTTAAATGTGTTGCTGTTTGGTTATCTATGTCTGATCTGAAATCCATATTAATAAGAGCTTCTTTTTTGGTAGAGTTGATGCACTTACAGTGGTAAATTAGCAGCCTCTCTGCACACAGATGGTCTCTTTAGCACTGCTGTAACTCAATGTATCTGTTCTATGTATTTGTGTGATATGAATTGGAAGGGATGATTTAAAATAATTTCATTAAAATTAAATCGTCTTTTAAAGGTAACCTTTTGCTGTGTAATAACTAGGCATGCACAATATGTTGGCGGCCATATCATTATTGTCCAATAAATGCTAGTTTTAATGTTATCATTGTCAGTCCGATGTCAAAATTATGCTGATATATTTATGCCGATAGATTAGGTAATTTTACAGAACTGCCTGGCTTGCGCATGAGTGGGTCGAACTTTTTCAGACTTGTCCAGTGCACTATAACCATGGTTTCCACGGGTCTTAAAGGGCACCTATTTCACCCCTTTTTTAAGATGTAATATTAATATTATGGTTCTTCTGAGTGTGCCAGTTTAGGTTCAGTTTACACAATTCAGATTTTTTTATTATGATGTGTTAAAAAGTGTCATTTTGGGGGCGTGTACACAGTTCGTTGTTTTAGGGGCGTGTTGCTTCACATGAAAATTAGTTTCGACTTCCCGCACAACTTAACAAAGGGGCGGAGCCAAAAGCTCCCCTGCTTTGTGTATGGCTACAGACAGGCAGACAGAGAGAAGCAACATGAGTGAGAGGACCAGCATTCAGCTGTACATGTACGACTCAGACACAGACTAAGCAGAGACTACAAAATCATTTGTGTCTTTGTATAGTTTTACAGCCAACTGTGTGCTAGTTTAAAGCTCCGAGCTTGTAGCCTACACCGAGACTAATAACCAAGCACACTGAATTAACTTTGACTAAAGGGCATCACACACCGGATGCACCGCGACACGGCGCGCGCAGGACACCGGATAGAAACTTATGTTTAGAATTCAGAAATGCATGCCGCTGCGTGGTGCGACGCTGCTTGTCGCTGAGCGGCGCTTCTGGTGTACGACCTGCTTGAGGCTATAACTAAAGGGCGTCATACACCGGATGCGCCGCTCAGAGCCACGACACGGCACACCAGACGCGCACATTCGCATGTAATTTAAAATTAAACATTTGAGATAACGCTATATGGCGCGGCAGAAATATGAACAGTGTCCTGAGCAGGGCCAGCGCGTCCATGGAGGCAACCTAGGCGGCAGAATAGTGAGCGAACGTGAGGCGCACATGATGCAACACGCTCGCACTTTCCAGCTGCATCTAGTTAAGATGACAGGGAGCTTCTGTGACCGCGGGAAATGCAAACTGCTGTAGTTTACGGAAGACGCAATGAAAATTACACATGTATGCAAACCCACCAAAACTCACAAACACTGGCGGCGAGGAGAGCGATAACGTGGTGAATGTTGAGCCCAATGAGCCTTACATCTAAAAATAGAGCAAGGGTGTTTCTTTGGTGACGTTGCTTTGACTCACGCTGAAAATGGCAGACGTGAAAACAAACTGAGCATATGGTAATGCGCACCTGTCAATCAATATTGGTGGGCGGGGGGACCGCACTCCTACATCAAGTTGCGGTCATCTCAAAACCATTTTTCACAGGTCTTATTTTTCCGATGTCCATGTAACACTACATCTAATGCTCATATAAATTCTTTTTTGTTGTTGTTGCTTGGTTTTCATGGTGTTGTAGTTCTTTATTTCACTTTATTTTCAGTCCAAATGCAATTTGCGGTATTACAACTACAAATGAGACCAACATGCAATAGCCAATCAGCTTTCTACTTGGTACAAAACTTGGTATAAGTTTGTTAAAACTAAAAAGAGAGGCCATGGCAAAAGTGGAGACCCAGGTGGTTTTAATATTACAGAATATGTTTTTCCACCATTCACATGTTTTACACTGATGTATATATTACAATTTTTGAATTTCAAGCATTTTAATAGTTACAAACTAAAATTAAGGAGCAAATTATTTCTTTGATAACTGGACAGGAATATTTGAACCAGTATACTGATGCCCTATTCCAAGGCTTTATTGGCAATAATGGTCAGGAATGTTGGACCATCATTGCCTTTTTAGCTTATGGACAGAAACTAGCCAGAGAGTAATGTGTGAATTGTTAAATGGGCAAAATAAAAATAAAAAGTCAGTATTTTTAGTAAGTGTACTTTTTATTTATTTATTATTTTTTTTTTGCTTTTATTCTTTCCATAATAAAAAATATATATTTGTAGAGCAACCCATGTTCTGTTGTTATTAATGTCTCGTTTCCACTGACTAGTACGGTGCGGGTCGGTACACTTTTATGGCCGTTTATGGAACCGAACCATACCGTACCCCTTTTTCTGCACCCTTTCGAAAGGGTACCAAAATGAGAAAGGGTACCAAAAGGCGGAGCTAGACGCGCAGTTGAATGCTATTGGTTTACAGAGATACGTCACAACTCACGAGCTCACGCAACAAACCAGAACAAAACCACAGTCTCTCGGCTGTGTATGAAAACAAAGGAGCCGCCATGTTTTCATACACAGCCGAGAGACTGTGGTTTTGCTTTCTTGCTTTGCTCACATCTATATTTGAAATAACAAACTTCTTGAGCTGATGATAATAACGTGCGCTTGATTATTGACCTGCTTTTGATACCTGATCCTGTCAGAAACTGACAAACGCAAAAGTGACATGCAAAAAAACAAAAGGAGAAGCCGGAAAAAAAAGAGTACATAATTTTTTCAGCAAACATGAACAAACTGCCATGTTTAACTTTTATTATTACTTTTTGGATTATTATGAACTCTGAATGATAGAATTACTTTCTAACAAGAGACTATGCGTGCTGCTGAAGATTAAAGACACATTTATTCATGAAAGGATTGCATTGACTATGGGCTCTATTTCCTGTTGTTTTGAACCTAAATAAGGACTTAATGTATGCTGTGTGTAGTTTCTCTGTAATTGGTAACATATCGGAGACTGTAAGGGTCTGTATGTGTTCATATATGTTGCATTTATTTATTTATTTTATATAATTGCAGTCGTTAAAGTAGGCAAATTCGCACTGTCATTGATCTGCAGTTATAATCAAATCATGTTCATAGAAAAGTTAGTAATAAACATTTATACAGTAGTATATATGTGTGTAAAGCATGTTTTGTGAGAAGAGCTTCTCCTATGATATGTGAGCAACCCGTACAGCTTTACTTTAGACATTTTCTGGAGCAAAAATGACGTCGACTGCAACTTTCTGATGTACACCACGCCCACCAAAAGATTACCATTGGTACCTTTTTAGCAGTGGAAACGCAAGCCTAATAAAGGTGACCCGTACCGTACTGTACCAGTCAGTGGAAGCGAGCCATAATATTTACCTTTAATAGGTAGAGCTGTCCAAGATATGAACAAAAGCAAGTGATGCATCAAAATTTTGATTTAAACAATCTTATATGGTATAAAAATCTTTATAATCATTATAATACATTATAAAAAAATAATAAAATAAAATAATTAGTTAAAAAATCTAGGATGATATTAATAATAAGACATAGTTCCGGAAACTTTCTGCTTCTCTGTTTATCCGTCTGACTTTACGATGGGTTCTTTTTGACTGCCCCCTGTTGTTTTAAAGAGTCTTGTCCATTTCCTGAAGTGTGCGTGCAGTCAGCGGAGGTGTGCGGTGCCAGGCGAAAGTATAAATCAGCCTTAAGTTGTTTTTTTTCCTGTAGTTCAATGATGCATCTAACTTGTCTTCAGTAGTTCAATTTGAATACATTTAATTTGCCACTAATTTTGTGATATTTTTTTTTCCTCTGTTTATGCGCGCTTTTGATATTGTGCTCTAGGCCTTAAATTTAACAATTAATGGTCTTAAAAAGTCTTAAATTTGACATTATGATATCTGCAGAAACTCTGTGGCAGAGCTTTCTTCAAATTGTTTATTTAATTAGTTTTTATTATTTAGCTTTTCGCTTGTACGCTGACTCTGAACTGTCAAAACATCTCTCAAAATGCTTTTTTTGAACATTACATATTTCTACATACGTACATCACTGTAACACTTCAATTCAGAAGATTTATATACTTTCAGTCTGCTAAATGTGATCTGGGCTTGTGAGAAATCGCACTAAAACATGTATTCATACTTTTTTGTTAGGTTGGCTCTTGTTGGCTCTGGTTTTTCATGTTGGTGGTTGTGTTTGCTTGATTTTCAGGGCTCCAGAGATCATTCTTGGCCTGCCTTTTTGTGAAGCCATAGACATGTGGTCGCTGGGATGTGTGATTGCTGAGCTCTTCTTGGGTTGGCCCCTATATCCAGGAGCCCTTGAGTTTGACCAGGTAATACTTCCGAAATGCTTTTCTCCCATGCTTTACACCTGTTTCAACCAATTTTTTTTTTCTGTTGTCTGAATAAGTCGTTTGAACTGACATTTTTAAGCCCATCATTTAATCTGTTAATTTCATTATGTAAATGTGTGCAAAATACATTAATTCAGTTTTTATATTAATTTCAATAATTTTGAGTGAAATGTTTATATGAGTTATGCACAATACAGTTTGTAAAGTAATATTGTCTGTCTTTTAGCAGACATGTTTTATGAGAGACTGACTTTGGCAAACAAGTGGTTTTCAAACAATTTGATTTGCATTGTAAACTAGGGGTTCTGTATGTTCGTGTCTGTATGGGATGCTTCTGGGTCTGGACATGGACCTCGATCTGCCTGTTAGTAACCACTGATCTCGACTATCTTTGCAACGACAACAACAGCAACAAAAGATCAGCATTCGTTATCACAGGGCCAGAGATGTATAGTAACGAAGTAGAACTACTTCACTACTGTACTTAAGTACTAAAAGGTTGTATCTGTCCTCTAATGGAGTATTGTTTTTTTTTCTCCTACTTCTACTTTTACTTCAGTACATATTTTTGATGATCTTAATACTTTTACTCCAGTAGATTTTTTTTTGTGTTGCATAGTGACTTGTTACAATTATAAAAATGTTACGAATCAATCATTCATTAATCAGATGATCAAAGAAGACAGCGCTTCCACCTTCAAGTCCTTCACTTTCAACTGAGAAAAAAAAGACCACCCGTGACCCTATTTAGAACCAATGTTTGCATTTGTCGGAGTGAAAGACAGTTTATATAGAATGAAGTGCATACTCTACTGTTGGATTTGAAGAAACATGTCAAGTTAAAGATAATATAATACACAAAACAACAGTTTGAGCTATCCATAAGAGCTAGATAAGTTAACTACCGTTAGCTACCCGCGATTCATATCATGCTGCATTGTTCACATAATGTTAACTATCTATATATATAT
>CAIGQZ010032997.1:15021400-15038704 GCA_903798205.1 Danio tinwini
TATATATATATATATATATATATATATATATATATATATATATATTACAAATTGTAAACCATGGTTCTTTTTGTTCTGCTTAATCCTGTGCCCCAAAAAAGATATTAAAATAAACAAAACAATGTTTTTTGGCTGCTTTTTTAAAGATAACTACATAATGCAATACTTGTACTTTTACTTTCAGTACTTTAGTAAATGTTTAAATAAACTACTTGCAATACTTAAGTACAAACAAAGTTGAATACTTTAGTACTTCCACTTAAGTATTGTGCTTAAAAAGCACTTCAACTTCTACTCAAGTCACGTTTTTTGATAGAGCACTTGTACTTTTACTTAAGTCTGGGTCTCTAGTACTTTATACATCTCTGCACGGGGCGCACCGAACAGCGGAAGGACATTGGAATTATACAATTATTTTACAGAGAACCATAAAGTTAAAAAGTATCACCTTAAACAAAGTTAAAAAGTTATCTTTACACGTACAATACGCATACAAAAAATGTACATGCAATATATATATATATATGTATATTCTGCACAGAAATAGCAAAAAATGTCATAAGATTATGTCTGGCCCTGTCATATCTCACAGCAGTAATAACATTTTCTGTGGCAATAAAGATTTTTTTTTTTATCAAATAATGCATCTGTGGCATTTATCATACTCCCTGATCGAAGTCATTTATTTATATTGTAATAGACTGATTTCTCGCGGCCACCATTGCGGTGGGAAGAAACCCGGAAGTATCGTTTGAAGTCACACAGGAACAGCGTCCGCGTCTGTGTACCTGGCTGTATACAGTGCATCCAAAAAAGATTCATAGCGCTTCACTTTTCCCACATGTTTTTATGTTACAGCCTGATTCCAAAATGGATTAAATTCATTTATTCCCTCAAAATTCTACACACAATACCCCATAATGACAATGTGAAAAGATTTTTTGAAATTGTTGCAAATTTATTAAAAATAAAAAACCCTGAAAAAGCACTTGTACATAAGTATTCACAATGCTTTAAGTATGCTCAATACTTTGTTGATGCACCTTTGACTGCAATTACAGCCTCAAGTCTTTTAGAATATGATGCCACAAGCTTGGCACACCTGTCTTTGGGAATTTTTGCCCATTTCTCTTTTTGCCCATCAGGTTGGATGAGAAGCGATGGTGTACAGCCATTTTTAGATCTCTCCAGAGAGGTTCAATAAGATTTAGGTCTGGGCTCTGGCAGGGCCACTCAAGGACATTCACCGAGTTGTTGTGGAGCCAACCCATTGACATTTTGGTGGTGTGCTTTGGGGCATTGTCCTGCTGGAAGATGAACCGTCGCCCCAGTCTTAGGTCAAGAGCACTCTCAAGCAGGTTTTCATTCAGGATGTCTCTGTACATTGCTGCATTCATCTTTCCCTCTATTCTGACTCGTCTTCTAGTTCCTGCTGCAGAAAAAACATCCCCACAGCATGATGCTGCCAGCACCACGCTTCACTGTTGGGATGGTATTAGCCTGGTGATGAGCAGTGCCTGGTTTTCTCCAAACATAACGCCTGGCATTCACTCCAAAGAGTTCAATTTTAGTCTCATCAGACCAGAGAATTTTGTTTCTTTTGGTCTGAGAGTCCTTCAGATGCCTTTTGCCAAATTCCAGGCAGGGAGTGGCTTCCATCTGGTCACTCTACTATACAGGCCTGATTGGTGGATTGCTGCACAGATGGTTGTCCTTCTGTTAGGGTTCTCCTCTCTCCACAGAAGAACGCTGGAGCTCAGACAGAGTGATCGGGTTATTGATCACCTACCTGACTAAGGGCTCTTCTCCCTCGATCACTCCGCTTAGATGACCGGCCAGCTCTAGGAAGAGTCTTGGTGGTTCAAAACATCTTTTATTTACGGATGATAAAGGACACTGTGCTCATTGGAACTTTCATTAGAATAATTGTCATTATGGAGTATTGTGTGTAGAATCTTGAGGAAATAAATGAGTTTTATCCATTTTGGAATAAGGCTGTAACATAAAAAGTATGGAAAAAGTGAAGCGATATGAATACTTTCCGGATGCACTGTATCTCATCAGCGAAGAGAAAGTGACACATCATTTCACTGCATTCCAAGTGACCCGAAGGTCTGTTCTGAATAGATAGTGGAAATAAAAAGGGATATTGGACCTCATTTTTAGCTAAGTTAAGGGAAATGGCACTAGTTAGCTAACAATTTCTTTTCCAAACACACATTTTAGATGCCATTTGTCAAACTCCAGTTAATGAACTGATTCTTTCCCTATATTACACTTGCCACGATACTGAATTTCGGTACTGAAAAAAAAAAGTTAATTTCCCGTTAACATTTAAGCGCTGTTGAGCGTGTTCTTAAACACAGCTGATTTGCCATAGTATTCACCAGTGCTCAACAAAAATGACTGTGATTGGCCATGAAGGTCATCAGTTCACTGCACATCACCATTGTTTACCGAGTGCAAACAAAGACGAGCGATCTGCTCATGCAATCAACTCATCTTTGTGGCTTTAAAACGCTCCAGTGTCCGTGTATCTGTGTTTGCACTTGGTAAAAAGTGGTGAACTGATGATCTTCTTGGCCAATCGCAGTCATTTCTGTTGAACACTGGTGAATACTATGGCAAATCAGCAGTGTTTAGGATGCGCTCAACAACGCTTAAATGTTAGCGGGAAATGGAAATTTCAGTACCGAGACAACATTATTACAGACAACACAAGGGTGTGTTACAGAGGACTGCATTGTTTTATCGCTCAAAGGGTTACATAGGTTGAATCAGGGAAGCGTCCCCATGGTGTTTACCTGGTGCCATGAACTGAAGTCTAGGAGGACACTTAAGGGTATTACTCTTAATGAGATAATGATATTGCTTGATGCCTAATATGCTTTTATTTGTTTTAATTAAACTGAACTGAATTATATTAAAGTGATGTTTACACCATATCTGCACTCTGAAGTCACAGCAACAGCTGGAGGTTTGTAGTCCACAGCATGTTGTTGCACTGTTTACAGTGCTGATCCTATACATCCGGATTTCTTCCCACCACAGCCTCGCTTTCATGTTATAAAATGGCGGCCACATGAAATTACAGCATGGACTCTTATTTTATTTTTGCAAACAATTGCTTGCAAAAATAAAATATTTTGATTTTGTGTGCTGAAAATTACCAAAACAGGGCTTATATCTATCCATCTCTCTCTTTCTCACTCTGTCTCTAAAATCTTTTTTATAGTCTCGTTGATATTCTCTCTCTCACACACACACACTGAAAGCATCTTGATCGCAAATTCTCCATATTTCTCCTTCTCTTGACGTAATCTGTTTAGCACAGAGCTGTGGTATGTGCCTGTCAGGCCCAAACAATCTCCAGAAGAATTTTCACGGCCGCTTCTTAGCGTCTCTGTTGGCGTACAAGTGTCAGCATGTGGGTGTTTGTTGTGCGCGCTCACGCTGTGTCTGTCTGAGCACACATCTAAGCATTTTCGGGTCTCGCTCTTTCCTGCTGCTGGGGCCCTCGAATGCTCTGGGGTGAAACTGAGAGGAGTCTGCTTGTGTGTCTGTGTGTGTGTGCGCGTGTGTCTGCGCGTGTGTCTGCGTGTGATAGATACCCAGGAACGAGCCTAGATTAGAACACTGTTTCTGGGGAGGGTTTGGAGAGTCCCGGCAGCCCCTGACTTGACTTGACACAGCGGTTGACTGCAGTAGCAGGAGGTTTGATGGGTTTTTCTCCTCCTCCTGGCTGGGCTGTTAACGCAGCTGGGAGAAAGGAGATGGTTATGGATCTCAAGATGCCAGCGGGTGCATGAGCTTTAGTCTGTCTTAAAGCTACATGCCGTTTACTGCCCATATATAATCATCTATTATCCCAGGAAGGCCTCCTTAAGTCTGTGAGAATTTGACCTGGCAGGTGTAAATCATCTCTGCCATTACAACACTCTCCCTTTAAAGGTGCTGTATGTAAGTTTTTGACTCTTCTAAAGCATATAAATGCCATAATATGTTTGCAGATATTTAAGAAACATGCTAAGTGAACATTCTTGTTTATTTAAAAAAGAATAGTAAAGTCAGATATTTTGCTTTAATAATGAGCACTACGTGCCAGAACGTGTCTTTGTTTTGGTAACCCATTAACCCATTACCAGTTTAGCCAGTTATATTTCAGCACCCTGGGTTGCCATACCAGAAAACAGCGTATTTCATTCATTTAGTCATGAAGACTCAAAAGCATGCGTTCGTGACTGAAATGCGACCTCCATTGGACAGTAGCAGACTTCGAAAAGAGTTCCACATGAGGTGGTTATTAGTTAGTAAATAATATAAATGTTGCAAACATAAACGTTAGGTAAGCCTGTAATCTAACAACATGCTATGTGATCAGATTTGCAGTGATAAGCAATTTGGCTGCTTGCACCAGACGAAACATGACAGAAATTTAAATACAGCCATTCAGAAGCACAGAATAGTGCACTTACTGCACTCCAAAGAAATGGTAAGGTTTATAATCTAATTAATACATATTAAACCTGTTTAACATTATTAAATGTACATGGTAAATGACTGATATGTGTTGTCTTGCACTGAGTCACAGTTTTAAAGTTGAATTTCAAAGGGTTTATTTCATTTCCAAAATCTAAGGTAAACTATCTGCTGCTGCTTTCAGTATGGCAATAAATTCCACTCCTGTCAGCTAAGAACAGGAAACTGAGGCTACAGTTAGCACAGGCTCACCAAAATTGAACAATAAAAGATTGGAAAAACGTTGCCTGGTCTGAGTCTTGATTTCTGCTGAGACATTCGGATGGTAGGGTCAGAATTTGGCGTCAACAACATAAAAATATGGAGCCATCCTGTCTTGTATCAACCGTTCAGGCTGGCTGTGGTGGTGTAATGGTGTTGGGGATATATTCTTGCCACATTTTGAGCCCATTAGTATCAATTGAGCATTGTGTCAACGCCAGAGCCTACCTGAGTATTGTTGCTGACCATGTGAATCCCTTTATGACCAGTGTACCCATCTTCTGATGGCTACTTTCATCAGAATAATGCATCATGTCATAAAATGCAATTTATCTCACACTGGTTTCTTGAACATGAGTTCACTGTGTTCAAATGGCCTCCACAGTGACCAGAACTCAATCCAATAGAGCCCCTTAGGGATGTGGTGGAACATGAGATTCACATCATGGATGTGCAGCCGACAAATTTACAGCAATTGCGTGATGCTATTTTGTCAATATGGACTAAAATCTCTGAGGAAAAGTCCAGTACTTTGTTGAATCTATGTCCCGAAGGATTAAGGCAGTTCTTAAGGCAAAAGTGGGTCCAACCTGGTACTAGTAAGTGACCGGTGAGTGCAAGTCAGATATGTTAAACAATGCAAAATAGTGTAGGTCCTAATTCATAGTCCTGCCATCAGAAAACCATCATCATCAGTTTAATGAGCCTCATGCTGGGCAAGCATAAAGTTGACATGATATTTGACACTGACTCTATCGCCTCCTTGAATACTGAGGTTGTGGTCTGCCATGCAAGAGTATACAAGGTATGTCCAACAGAACATCGTCACATCACCTCTGAACTATTATATGTGCAGGGTGTCACCTAACTGCCTGAGGTGGGATTCCAGTCTAGGGACTAAAATGGCTTGCGGTATCACTGTCCTGATCCATGTGCCTCCTTCATGGGGGTGTTCAATTTATTCTCCCACAGCAAAAAGATATTTATAGTCGAAATGAACGCCCCCTTATGGCACCAATCGTGGGGCCTCATTGTGCAGGCATGTGGAGCCTTCTTTCGACATTGCCACTGTCTAATAGTAGCTAGTGGCTAATGGACTGCTTAAATGTAGAAGAAATGTATGTTTGCAGCCTTGAGTGCAGGTTTAGGTATGTAGGCCTATTCTTTATAGTGATAAATTGACACTTCCTTGTTTGAAAATAAAGATGTTACTCTTAGAGGTTGAAATGCACAACACACACATGCAGGGTCCAGAATTAACACTCACCAACTGCCAAATGCAAGTAAAAATAAATCTAGTTTTTCCAGTTGGCTGATTATACTTACTTTTTTTATGAATTGCATTATGCAGAATTTAAATAGACAAGAACGAACACTATTTTATGTTATATTTAATGTGATACAAGGGTTTGGTTTTTCCATATGGGATAGTGGAAAGTTTGCCATAAGAGGTTGAGCTAGGAACTTTGTACTCATGTGTTAATAGGTTTGGCATGTGTATAGAGAGAGAGAGAGAGAGAGAGAGAGAGCGAGCAAGTGAACGTGCAATTCAGTTTAGTTCAGTTTTACTAATGTAGCACATTTAAAAACAACCATTGTTGACCAAAGTGCTTCACAATGTCTGAAAAAAAGTAAAAATAAAATAAATAACAAACAGTGTATTGTATTAAACTCAAAAGTGAACAACAAAGTGTACAGGTGAGTATTAGGTAGGGCTTCACAATATTGGAAACATCTGTCATTGCGCTTTTTTTTTTGTTTTCCTGCAATTAGGCATGGGCAGGTATAAGTTTCTCATGGTAGGATATCCGTGGATAAAAATATCAAGGTTTCACGGTATCACAGTATTGTGATTACTGCTCTTAAGTTATTTTTTAAATGTCTAGGTAAAAAACACCCCCCCCCCATTTAACACAATATATTTAATTTTAGGAAACATTATAATAAATTGGAACAGTAAATAAGTCAGGCTAAATAATTAAAATAAGTCATTGACTTCTGCTATCTTCATTAGTTTCACTAGCACATATTTCTTTACAGCACATAACAAACACATTAAAGGTGCTGTAGGTGATCTGCCAAAATGCTAACCAGTCAGCCTAAAATCTTTTCAACACAGCCTCACCCCTGCCGTCCAAAGTCATGCCTCCTGATATCATGGATGTGCAAATTATAATGACAATAGACAACCCACTAGATCTTGTCATTCGCTAGTTAGAAGCTTTAGAAATTTTGAGAGGAGCATGTGATTAATTGACCACAGCTGGTCTCTCATCTACAATCATTAGTTAGCCAATCAGATTAATCCACACTCACTAAAAGTAGCCTATAAAAAATTACTCCCTTATCTTCATTTTACGAAGAAACCCCCCATCCACCCCTTCTCCCCCTTTCTTTCTTTACCACGTGGAGCTCTCGAGAACTACCTGATCTCGTACTCCCCGTACATGCTCAATCAACCAGGCGGGAGCCCTGGGCTCAATTATCTTCGAGCTCAGGGTTCTCTCCCAGGACAGCATGCCAAACCTGCTAATAGCGTCAAGCAATATCTAAGCGTGAACTCTTGAAATAGTATTTTATAATACTACAATTCCAAACAAAAAAAAAACTGTATTATATCTAGCACGTTTTCAGTTGTGTAGCAAGCAAAACTTTTCATAATGTGCAATATTTCATGCATGCAAGGAGTGCTGGTTTCACTCTCTCACTCGCTTTGTCCTAAAGCAACTGTGCTTAGTGCTTGGCCGGCAGGATGCAGGAATTACACTTATTACTAAGCTATACTTTTACATGCTATTTCAGATCGAATTTTCAAAGTAGCATAGTAAAGGATAAAGGGACCACCTCACAGGTTGTCATTGTTTAAAATGAACCAATGTGAAAAACGACTTCACCTTAGTAAAGCAGGCTAGGTGGCATAGCGCTATTTATTTATTTTTTTTTATTTTTTTGTTAAACTAAATTAAAATCTTTTCTATTATCGATGCTGTAAAAGGTTCGTTATGGAACTGAAAACAGTCACATCAGTCTTTCGCCGGAAGATTTCAGTGGCTGAACAACACTTCAACAACAACAAAATCTACAAAAGCTTTGCTTGACTAAAATAGTTTTGAAACATAACATTACCTGTCTGAAAGCAAAGAGCTTAGAATCACCAAGAGACACGCACTCCTATCATGTGACTATTGCGGATACACACATTGCAATATCAATGCTTAAACGATAAATTGTGTTGCCCTAGTATTAAGCATTGATTTTAAAAAGACCAACATTTTAAGCACTTCTTTAATAAGTGGGCAAACTGATTCATAAATTTGGAGCAACTACTTTCAAAATACTTCAAATATAGCTTATAATAGTAAATGCAAGGCTATTTATGAAATCCAGTCATAACACTGTATGACAACAATTCAGATGACCGTTCTATGACCTACAGCTAATCAATCTGTCAGATTCTGGAGTGCGCTCAAGTTCTAAATAAAATTATAAATTATAGATTTTCTTAATAAAAACAAATACATTTATGGATATGGTGTATATATAGGAATTGCACTTACTTGGGAAATGGTTTGTGAGCACAATTAAGTGCACAACATGCCATATTATCTGACAGTTGTAAGAAATAATTCCAAAAGCAATTGACTGTGTAAAGCCACATAACACAAAACATAAATATGTTGTATATGTATAGTTCAGCAGCTAATCAGCCGGAATGACGTGACTGCGACCAGCAAGACCTAGCTGTCATTCAAGTGGCTATTCCCTTAATTATGCAGACTTAATATAAACGAAACGGATGAGTTATAAAAAAAAATTATCACCCCCTCACAGTTGTCATGAAGTGTTATATTAGCTATATACACCAAAATAGTTTTTTTTGTACTAGGCTGTAGACTTTTTTTTTTTTTTTTTTTTTTTTTTGTGTGTGTGTGTGTGTGTGTGTGTGTAAAGTTGGCCATTTTAACATTGGGGTCAATAGAAATGTGCTCTATTAAGGAGCCAGGCCTAGTGGAATTTCGGTGAATTGCAGTTTCAGTTACTTCTGTATTAGCTTCATGAGCGAGAGCGGGATGTTGCCGCTTGGAGCATCCACAGAAAAAAATAAATGCATATATCTGCAACACATAGTATGTATGCTTCAATTCTTATTTCCACTTTCTTTTTTTTTTTTGGCAGAATGCCATTTCGAATATTTGAATGTCAAAAAGTTCTAATGAGCAACCTGTATTTGCCATTGATACAAAAACTAACCTTTTGTACGAAGCAAAATGTTGCTTAAAATCACAAATGTGAGACTTAATATTGTAAACCAAAACAGACATAAAGTAAAAATAATAATATTGAACAAACAGTCTATATATGCTGTATTGCTGTGATTTAATCTGATCATGGCTTGTTATTCTTTTGACAGCAGTTCTTTTAACCCTAAATGATGCAAATGATGCAATGTGTAGATTTATTTTATTTTTTTTCATTCTAAAACAACCATGCTGGAAGATGACGTGTCCCCTGGTCATATTCCAGGATGACCATGTCAAGATTAATTTGGCTCAAATTGTGAAATCATTTCACCAGTGAATTGACCACTAACTGACCTCATCCCCATTGAAATGCCTGAGATGTTGTGGAGTCAGCTGTAGACGCTTACAGTTTGATCACTCTGTAAATTCTATTCCAGCACATTCCAAAGCCATTCAGAGTGATTCAGGTTAGCCTTCTTCTAGATCATAGGTCTCAAACTTGATTCCTGGAGGCCCGCGGCTCTGCACAGTTTTGCTTCAACTCTGATCAAACACAGCTAATCCAACTAATAAAGGTGTTCAAGACTACTAGAGACCATTAAGCAGGTGTGAGTTGGAGGTGGTTGAAGCTAAACTATGCAGAACTGTGGCCCTCCAGGAATTGAGTTTGAGACCATTTTGTCTAGATAGAAGAAGAAACTAGGTTCTGATAAACCTGTTCCCCTTTACTGCTCTATAGCCCCTGCACACAAGAAATCATCTTAAAGTTTATTTTATACTGTATGTAAAAAAAAATGAAAAAGATTTGCGATACACCACTTTTTGCTGCTTTTTTAATTACAGAATTGTAAAGTTATTTATCTTATATGCTGTAATGATGTGAATGTCTTGCACATATTACCTTTTGAATTGAACACACTTTTGAGTTAGAATCATGGCAGAATATCCTGTAATGTCCGCTTAGCAAGGCACGTACTGTTGATTGAAACAAACCTCTGAATCCACTCAAGTATTAGTTCACTAGTTGAATTTCATTCAAATCACCTGAGAAAAACTTTGTTTATCTTTGGAACTCATTTGGTAATATTTCAGGCAAAATCCAAGAGCTCTATCGTCCTTAATAGATAGCAAGGGTTTTGAGATGTTCAAAGGCACAGTGACTTGTGGTTTATATGAAGATCCAAGAACAGTTTTGTGTGTCAATTTTTGCCTGGCATTAGTACTGTTTTTTTTGGTCACACAACGGTTCTTGAACCTTCATATGATTACAGTTCAACCAATGAAGTCACATAGAATGTTTTGACAATGTTTTCAGCTTCTTTTCTGGACTTTGAACAATCTAGGTTGCTGTTGGAAGTGGTGTTAGTGAGGCCAGCAGGGGTCACTCAATCTGTGGTCTGTGTGTGTCCTAATGCCCCAGTAAAGTGAAGGGGACACTATACTGCTGGTGAGCGTCATCATTCGGATGAGATGTTAAACCGAGGTCCTTAAAAATCCTATGGCACTTTTCGCAAAGAGTAGGGGGGTGTAACCCACATATCGTGACCAAATTCTCTTTATCAGCCCTTACCAATTATGGCCTCCCAATCATCCCCATCCACCGAATTGGCTCTATCATTGTCTCTTCACTCTATCTAGCTAGTGTGTGGTGAGCGCACTGGAGCCATTGTCCTGTGGCTGCCGTCGCATCATCCAAGTAGTTGATTGTGAAATGCTTTGAGTGTATGACCATACACAATAAAAGTGCTATATAAATACACATTACTTATTTATTTATTTTTTGGGTGAACTTACCCTTTAAGAACAAGAAAGTTGAAAAATCGTTGTCAAACATACCTGAAAAGTATGAATTACTCTAGCAAATCACAAGATCTTTACTAGTGTAACAGAAGTCAGCTAGGGAAGTGCTATGCAAGTAAACCTCACTCCTCTGACCTCCTCTGGTCTCTTTGTTTGAGCAACCGATACAAAAGAATCGCCAGTTTGATTCCAGCTCAGAACGGGATAGGTGCAGTAGGACCAGTGGGTTACACTCGGGGGCTCGTCTGGGATGGAAGTGAGGTTTAGGAGGGCAAGTGTAACAGAGGCCAGCTAGTGAAGTGCTATGCAGGTAAACCTTACTCCTCTGACCTCTAAAGGTGCTCTAGTGACAGATGCTATAGGCTATGGTCTATTGCCTCCTTGTTAGATCAACTGGCTCCCAAGCAAAGTATTGCCGTTTAATCCCAGCTCAGAACAGCATAGGTGTAGTAGGACTGTTGGGTTACACTTGCTTAAACCCAAACAGCATATTTAATTTTCTTTCTTCCAGTAGCTTTTAGAAGAGATCTCAGGGCAGACCCGGGATATACTGGAGGGATTATATCTCTCAGCTGATCTAGGAATGCCTTGGAAACCCCCTGGAGGAGCTGGAGGAAGTTGTTGGGTGAATGGGACATCAGGGCACATCCAATGTTTTGCTGTCACTTTGACTCTGGCTCAGATAAGTGACAGGAAAATAAATGGATTGATGAATTATGCATACTGAAATTCAGCTACTGTACACTGCAAACCCCAAGCATTGTAATTTATTACCACAACAAGAACTGTTTAATTATTATGAAATACTATGCAAAGTCATCAGAAGTTTACATCTTTCACTCTGTTAGATATTGGAATATTAATTATTCGACTTTCTTGTCAGATCTTGCTTAGAATTGTTAAATAACAAGCCTGCCTACTTCCTGTCCTCTCTGCTGATGCAAGACCTGGGTCAAATCAACTTTACCCTTACATTTGACTCCTTTTTCAAAAATATTCATTCATTTCTATATCTAGCCTATCTTTATTTTTTTGTTTTTCACCCAGAAGTTAAACATGCTCTCACTTCCTCTTTCTCACGGGTTGACGTCTGAACAGCAGCTGGGGAATTTACAATGTTCTACATCTGTTTTCCGCATGTACACTGTTTATTTAGTCTTAAAGCTCAGGATTAGGATGTCTGTGTTTGAGCTTGTGCTTCTGTGTGTGTACAAAAAGTGGGTCCAATGGTCGCTACTGTTAGCGTTTTAAACCACAGTGCACTCCAAAATAATAATTATTAACCCATATGGCTTCTTGGTTCAAGGAAACTTAAAGTAGTTGAACGTATTCTGTGCACTTTTCTATTCCATACATGTAATAACATTTGGACACATGACTTAGAGACTATATACTAAGTTTTCTGGAGTAATAC
Source organism: Danio tinwini (assembly GCA_903798205.1). Taxonomy (NCBI): domain Eukaryota; kingdom Metazoa; phylum Chordata; class Actinopteri; order Cypriniformes; family Danionidae; genus Danio; species Danio tinwini. The sequence continues at coordinate 15,033,596 of CAIGQZ010032997.1, forward strand.
AATAACTTGTTTGTGTGAGGAATGGAAGAATATTTCAGTCAGAGTTCACTGAAAATCTTCCACAACTCCATGTTTTGGTTAGCACCAACTCGGTTAGCACTTTTGCTTCTGTAATCTGTGGAAAGTTAATTTCACTAAATTCAGTATTTATTTACCATTGTGCTGCAGTAATTCAAGGGCAAATTCTAGTAAGTTTAGACTAGAGCTGAATAATTTTGGATACATTTTATTTATTTTTAAGTTGAGGATTCACTACACTCCCAGAAATAAAGGTACTAGAGCTGTCACTGGGGTGGTACCTTTTTCAAAAGGTACACATTTGTACTTGAAGGGTCAATATTGGTACCTCAAAAGTATATATTAGTAACTAAAAATTTTAAAAGGAACACTTTTTGTACTTTTTAGGTACCAATATGTACCCTTGAGGTATTAATATGGACCTTTTAGGTACAAATTTGTACCTTTTGAAAAGGTAGCACCCCAATGACAGCTCTTGTACCTTTTTTCTGAGAGTGTATATTTCTGAGTATTAAGCACTTAACAAAATAAATAATTCTCTGAAAGTTCTGACAAAAATTTATTTGTTCAGACTTTATTTTAAAGTGTCCTTATAGTTTATTTAACTATTTAAGTTCTGAATAGGGCTGGGAGTTATAACAATCTATATCGTTAATGTAGAAGAAATTGTCAGCCAGTCCTACACCACCTAACTCGCTCTGAGTTGAGATCAAACTGGCAACTCTTCACACGGGAGTCGGTTGCTCTAACAAGGAGACTAAAGACCATAGCCTCTAGTGTCTGCCGCTAGAGCACCTTTAGAGGTCAGAGGAGTGAGGGTTACCTGCACAGCACTTCACTAGCTGGCCTTTGTTGCACTCACCCGCCTGAACCTCCCTCCAATCCGGGTCACGGCACCAATATAACCGCGTCGGTCCTACACCAGCCAACCCACTCCGAGTTGAGATCCAACTGGCAACTCTTCACATGGGAGTCGGTTGCTCTAACAAGGAGACTAAAGACCATGGCCTCTATTGTCTGCCGCTAGAGCACATTTAGAGGTTAGGGGAGTGATGTTTACCTGCACAGCACTTCACTAGCTGGCCTCTGTTACACATATTATGACTTCTATAAGTGGGCGTTGCTAAATCACATGCATTGTATGTGTACCTAAGGGAATGTGAGTACAGAATAACTCCAATCAAAAAACACTCAGTAAGTTAAAGAAACACTTATGTAATGTTACAGCCTCTGTCCACTAACAGACTAACAGGTCCTAACGCCCCCCTGGTAACTCTACTGATGTTGTACATTTTATACTAGGAAATGAAAGTATTGAAAGTTTGCAAAAAGTATTGACCTGTTTACTGTGACACCAATCCAGTATCTGCTCTAATAATACTTTTTTTTTTAATTAAATATCACTCTCAATCAGCCTCCTCCTGAGTTTTAGTGCCTACTCTAGGAGAAATTTATTCAGGAACTCCCGTGGTATGCTAAAAAAAAAGTTCTATCTTGGAGAGAAAACATCAATTGGGGTCATGAATCACAAGTCAGATATTAATTTATTGTGAGAAGCACATATACACACTCAAACAGTTTGTTTTTGCTGCTTGTTCAAACTAATTTAAAATGAGCTGAAACAACACACTTATTGAGAAAATTTTGGTACAAATTATTTGTTTTGTTTTAAGATTTAATTTTGTGTTTGTGTTTGTTAACTTAAAAATTTTAAAGTTATTTAATTTGTGTTTGGACAACATAAAGGAATTGTGTGGAACCCTGCATTTTTTATGGTGTACTATAAAACTCAGGAGTTTAAAAATATCTGCAAAAATCCAATATTGTACTTAACCTAATATAATAAACAAAAATATATATATTTTTTTACATTTCTGAAGTATTACTGATTACTTATCATATCTCATTTTATTGTATATATATATTTTTTTTCTTTCTGGAAAATCTACCTATTTAATAACTATATCTTGAAATATTTCGCTACAATAAAATAACGTTTGCACATACCGTAATAAAATGTTGTTCACACCACCCAGCCCTACTACTGAGTGACATTATTTATTACATGTACTTACCATATGGTTAGGGTTTGAATTCAGGGTAGGTTTAGGTTTAGTTGCATGATATTATGCATAACTACTAATGTAAAAACAAGAAACGTGTAAAGATAAAGTGTTATGCCGTGTAAAGATAAAGTGTGATTTCTTAATGTAGTTTTGCATGTATGATTCATTGACTCTCTAATAAATGCTTAAATGCTTCAAATGGTTTCATTACTGAATGAATCAACTGTTTTGAACCAATCACTTGAGTGAATGATTCAGTAATAAATAAGTCATTGATTGCTTGTCATCACCTATTGGTATAATTTTGAATTGATGCAAACTCACTATAATATAAATCAGTGTTTAATCCTAAATATACAGTGCTGTCCAAAGATTTCTGTCATAATTGAAATGTTTGTAACATAAATATAGATAAAGTGGTTTTAAGTCTTGTTCAAAGTCAGATTTCAATGTACTGCTGTGCCGTACTTGTCCTAGGCTAAATAAACATATATGTTATTTAGAATTTAGACTGTATCTGTTTATAAATTTAGATTTGAAATATTTTAATGATTAATTGTGAACCAATTCGGTGCAAATATTCTATTATTTTTATTGTGTTAAATTTCTTTGGATCAGTTGATCTTTTTCTGAAGTGTTGTCCTCCACAACGAGCTGTTAAAACAGAGAAGTATGTTATTTCTTTCCAAGGTATTACAAACATGCTGGCCCAGTTTTCTTTAAGAGGTCAAAGGGTCTTGTTATCTGATTTTAAGATGTGCAGCAGAAGCTGTTGCACCTCTGCTCGGCCCAAGTGACACCGAGCATCTAATAGATCTTTCTCTCACACCACAGTGCTGTTGACGTAAGAACACACACAGAACGGCCACTCGGCGGGTTTCACACAAGCATGACTCCTATAAATCGCCTGTTTCTGTGCGTTGTTCAAAACACGTGCTGCCCTCTGAACGTGTCATTGAGAACACATGCTGTTTCCAGGCACCTGACGTGTCTTTTGTTGACATATCCATTTACGTTGGTTGGTGTTAAAACATTAACAATGGTCGAGATTATAGAGCTCGGTTTCATTCTTTTCCCATCTGTCTCTCTTCAGATTCGCTACATTTCTCAGACGCAGGGTCTGCCAGGAGAGCATCTGTTAAATGTGGGGACGAAGACATCTCGTTTCTTTTGCCGGGAGTCAGACTCGCCGTATGCGACCTGGAGGCTTAAAGTGAGAAAATAAACTGGCGCTCATACATGCACCATTCATTCAACATTTAGGATCTGTTTGAAGAGTTGATATTTTCAATATGTGTTGTTTTTATTTAATTTTTCTCGTGAATTGTATTGATTGCAACAACTACACTACACTACATAAGGAAAACATGTTGCGTAATTGATTGAATATTATTTACCCACCCACATGGCCTTAATGATGTCATTTGATAAGGAAAAATAGTATTATAGGCAATCTGGAAAGTTGGCAGACAAGTCAAGTAAATTATAAATGAGTGCCCAGAAGTCTTTATTTGTTAATACAAATTAGTTTTCGCAATCGAACTAGACTATACCAAAATTCCTTTAAGGCAAGCCATTTCACTCAACGGCCATTTTTAAAACGCCTGTCAGGCAGTATGCTGAGGCATTCTGTTTGAATAGGGAAACATCAAAATCTCCAAAACTGCTTGCCAAGATTACGATTACATTACATATTATGAATAACCAATAATATTAAAACAACTGTCTATGTAGTTTCATTTCTAAATGTTCGTATCACACAAAATCTGCAGAAACTCACATCTAGTTCAAGCCCCTCTCCGGAGAGTTGTCATTCTATAGCGATCACTGATTGTCTCCTGTACTAGAAGGCGGGGCTTCATTCGCCATATCAACTGTTACACTTTTCCCAATTTAAAAGAATACAAGTGACACGTTTTGTGTATTCTATAGACCTTTTTCTTAGAATGCAAAATTACCCATTATGCTTTGCGTGTATGCGCAAGGAGAATGCTAAGAACTTCCGGTCGGCAGCTGATGTGTGTAAACAGTCGCATTCGGACAGCTTTGAAACGATAGATTTAATCTATTTTACCTGCTTTTATCATCTTTGAACTATTACTGTCCACCTCCTGGACTGATCATTTAAAAAAATGTGATCTATTAGGATGGAAAACAACTGCTGTGAGGAATTTTTTCCTCGTTGTCAGACGGCATCTGGTGCCGTTTAAATGAAGCCTCGTCATCGCTAAAGTCAACAGTTTCTCTTTCTTTAAATATATAACCAACCCAAACAAATATAGTTCACCAAATTGTTTGACACACACACGTAGCCTACTGTACTGTCCCACTAACACACTGATTGAATAACTGTGACAAAGTGAAAATAAAGTGACGTTTTGAAATGACAGCAAAACACAAACCGTGGTAAATACAACGCACTAAATGAAACATAAACAGCTCCCGATTAGAATGAATAGCAAATCAGCCAGCAGAGTATCAGTAACAGACTTTTATTTGTCATTTTTGTATATTGCATGACTTACACACCTGTTAAGTTTCATGCCAGTAATCTGGTTTGCTCTATGATGCAATGAGGTATTGTGCGTTTGCATGTGCGTGCGTCCATCCGTGCATGCGTGTGTGTGTTGAAGAGCTGCTGAGCTGCTGTGTCTGTACACACACGCACTGTATATCTGACGGCAGACACGTGAACTAGGGGAACGTTTTTCTCTCGCTCTTGAATCACATCTGACAGATAACGGTTTTAACACACACTTTTCACAGTTGTGTGTCACAAAAACACTCGTAATCAACTCAAAACGCTATTGAAACCCATTTTTTGGAGCGCAAATTACCAGTTGTAAACGCTGTAAACGGAAGTTCTAAACATTCTACTGGAAGACGCTGGACGCTATGGCGCTCTCCATGCAGCAGCCAAGAAAAAGGTCTATAGTCTTTGACTATACACCGTGTATAATTACAAATAATGCATAAATATATCTAGTGACATACAGTGGTGTAAAAAAGTGTTTGCCCCCCTTAT
>CAIGQZ010032997.1:15043704-15055279 GCA_903798205.1 Danio tinwini
CAACGCCCCTGTGTGAAACTCTAGAAAAAGATGCAGATGGCCTTGCAGAGAAGGCCAAGACCAACGGACCAAGATGGCAGAACTTATCACTAAATCTAATTCCATGAGAAAAAGATGCAAGGAAAAGAGAAGGGAGTTGGTGGACCTAGAGAAATTGAGGAATCTTGAGGAATTTGGGATGTTACAAAACAAAGGGTTTCATGTTGGCTTGTGAAAGGCTGTTTTGAAGACTTTCATTACTGAGCTTATATTTTTGAGCAGTGTTCTATTCTATATGGTTCCTTCATACAAGGCATTGTGTTGTTTGGTGTAATCCAACTTATCTATGTTACTTTGGCTCTGTTCTACATCACAAAGGAACAAAGAACAGGAAATAGGTCTCAAAGAATTATTATTTTTTTTACTTTTTTTTTCACTTATAGAGTTTTCACATTGCAAATAAATGATACAAAATGGAAAACTTTCAAGTTTTGATTTCCATTGTAGAAGGCAATAAATTGAGTAACCTATTCCAAAGAAACTATGACATTTTTGGGTCTTAAATTATATTTGTTAAAGTCTTAAAAAGGTCTTAAAGTATTAAATTTTACTTTTAAAATTGTGCAAGAACCCTTCAAATGCCTTCCTTGTAGCTGTGATTTCATACTTTTGCATTCTGTTTGTGTTGCTCTTACAATAACACTTCCAGAATTCTGCAGGCTGTGGGGATTTTTTTGTTTCTCTTTGAGTTTCTTCACGAGTGTTTTGAGATTACACCGGAAATGTGTGAAACGCTAACTAACTGTAGAAGTAGCTCAAACTGACACTAATTCAAGGAAGAAAAATGTGGGAACCAGAAAAAGTGCAACAACTTTAATCATTAAATAAACACAAAACAAAAGTATCCTTCTGGAGCTCCTCAAAGGTACTCGACAATGTTACTATGGCTTTTTTTGAGAGTCAGATTACTGTATTTATACAGTCTTTTTCACCCAAAAATGTCAATTCCGTCTTTATACATCATCAGGAGCAGTAGTAATTATGATTTGCATTTATATATTTGTTTTTATCTCAAAGTGACGGCACCTACTAACATGAGTGACATTTGCATAGATCAGTGGTAACACTCTGAAAAGTCAAAGCACAAGCATCATTTAAATCACCATATCGCAATTAGAGTTATTCACAGCGTGTGTGTTCTGCGTGAGAATAAACATTTACAGAATGTCACTGGCAGTATGAACTACTTTAGCTTATTCAATGCATACAATACAAGAAGAGGGAGTCTGATAATCACAAATGTCTGATTTGAGCAGTAAAAGTGATCTATTTATACAGTGGGGGAAATAAGTATTGAACGCATCACAGTTTTTATTAGAAAATATATTTCTAGAGGTGCTGTTGATTAAAAAAAATTCACTGGATGTTGGTAATAACCAAATAACTCATTATATGCAAAGAAAACAAAACCAATTAGTTTACTCATTAGGTTGTGTGTAATGACGCAGTGAAAAGTATTGAACACATGAAGAAAGGGAGGTGTAGAAAGGCAGTGAAAGCCCAGACAGCAGCTGAAATCTCTCAGTAGTTGTTCAGCAACCCTCTGTCCTTTTGTCATTGTAAATTAATACAGGGTGTCTGCGGGGTCTTAAAAAGTATTAAAAATTAATAAATAAATTATGAGAAAATGAAAACATATTAAAGTCTTAACAAGGTCTTAAATTTTGTTCAAGCGTTCTCCAAAGTGTTTGACTTCAAAAAATCATACATAAATTTATTTTTCCTCAATCCACGTGATTGGTTCGGACCGGGCACGTCCGGCCAAGCTCCTCTGTCCGGGTGATATTGGTGATGTCATGTAATTTGTGACAAACGTGAGAAGGTGATGTGACACTCTTCATGTAGTGAAACCATAGAGCAAAACAGATGACAAAATGGGAAAATTTACTTTTGCGTACTCATGATTGGAGCAAGACGAGTTTAAACTGTGCCTGAAGCCTGTCGCTGAAAACAACCTCGTAATTTATTCTTTCAAGCTTTGTTTCTTCCGAGTTTATCTGAGTTCTGTTGCACGGTTGGGCTCCATTCACTTATTTAACTCCAACTGTTTATTAAGCTAAAGGTTTGATACTGATTAGAACTTGAAGTGGCAACAAGGTCTTAAAATATTCTGAGAAGGTTTTTTAAAAGTCCTAAAAGGTATTGAAATTACCTTTAAGACTCCTGCATATACCCTGTAATATTAGCTGCTTCAGTCCAACATCTACATTAGCAGGATGATGAAAATGAAACCCGAGTGGACATTTCAGCAAGACAATGATCCAAAACACAGCCAATGAAACTCTCAAATGGTTTTAGAAAAGACAAAGCAAGCTGTAGAATGGCCCAGCCAATCACCTGACTTAAAGTCAATGGAAAATACAAAATAAAGATCAGATTTGATAGAAGAGACCCACAGAACCATAAAGACCATAAAGTCTGTGAAACTTGAGCAATGCATGTGACTTTATTCTCCATATCAGAGTCATCTTTAAGCTGCCATCACCAAAAAAGCCTTTTATATACTGTAAAGTATTAAATATTTTTCAGTAGTTCAGTGCGTTCTCCTTGTGTCATTTCATTGGTATTACACACAACCAATTTTTCAGATTTTTTTGTTTTATTTTTGTGTTTGTATTGTTTGTTTGTTTTTTTTTTGTTTGTTTTTTACCAAAATCTAGTTCAATTCCATGTTAACAGCTTCTTAAGAGAGATTATTTTCAGAAAAAAAACAAAAAATGTGGCGCGTTCAATACTTTCCCCCCACTGTATGTAGTACATGACAGAATGCAAGCATGTTTGTCTAGTATAATTAAAGTAAATCTTCAGGATTATGAATATCTGTATTTTGATGTTCTTACTGTGCATTGAGGACCAGAACTAATATATAGTCTATTCAAGTCCACCACCCCAGGTCTATACAAAATGTAACTTTTTAACAAATAGCAGGTCTGCATATTAGAATATTATCAAATTTATATATACAATTTTCCAAAATTGCTTGCCAAGCTTACTATTAAATTTCATATTAGGAGTAATTAATAACATTAAACAACAACTGTGTCTTTAGTTTCATTTCTAAACGTTCTAATCACACAAAGTCTGCAGAAACTCACGGCTGGTCTGAGCCCCTCCCCTGGAGAATCATTATCGCTGATTGGCTCCTGTACTAGAAGGCCACCGTGCTGACTGTTACATTTTTCCTCATTCAAAACTATACATGTTACATGTCATGGTATTATATAGTCTTTGCTGTAGGAAATATCACAGTGCTGTGTATAGGGATTGTTTACTCAATGTATAAAAAAGCTATGCACCATTATTACTGTTTTTTTTGTAACCATATGTTTGAGAAATATCAATATTAATACTAATGTTAATGTTTTTTTTGTTTTTTTTTATAGCATATAATATTGTCATGACTTGTGTATTGTTACACCTCTAATCTGCATTACTGTAGAGAATATCACAGTGCTGCTTATTCCTCACTCAAATTTTAAAATCAATGCACCATTTACTCTCCCTGAAGTGGTTCTATAAATATTTGAGTTTGTTTTTTTATTATTAATAAACACACTAGATGTTTTAAAGATTGACATTATTATTATTATTATTATTATTATTATTATTATTATTATTAATAATTAAAAAAATTATATAGATCTATGGACACAATGCATTTAAATACATAAATATGTATTTTTCTATCTTAAGGCCAGCTTAACAATAGGTAAGTTATAATAGTAAAAATAGGTCATAATTTAATACCTTGACATATTTAGAAGAAATGTCATCAGTAGTTTACATAATAAAACAAATTAGTATCTTCCATAGTGGGAAAATAATATTTTAACATTCTTCAAAATATCTTTTTTTGTTGTTGTTTAAACAAGAGAAGGGTGTACAATTGATGACAGAATTTTCATTTTGGGCGAATTATCCCTTAAAGGCTTTTTTTAATGGCGTTACATCATATTTTGCTCTCTTGATATGAAATAATTAGTTTGCTTTTAAGGTTTTGGCTGTATTTATTATGTACAATTCACCTAACAACCTTTTAAAATCAGAGTTTGAGATGGTCTTTGTAACATTTTTCCATTTGGAGGTCATAGCTGTATGTGATGCAAGTGCTGAAGGCCATAACGTTTTCAATTCCTTCTCAAGGCCATGAATTTGATTTCCAAGTATGCATGAACTAATCTGAATACCTTAGAGCTCTCATCAGATCAGGTCTTTAGTACACAATTGTCAGGGCTAAATAATTTGTGAAACAATATTCAGTCTGATCTCACGAGGAAACAATTATTTTCCGTGATTTTATTTTATATTTTTACAGAAAAGTGGCTAATTAAAAAAAAAAGTGGGTACACGTATGATTTTTTTTAAAACTCCAACCCTAAACCAAAGTTTCATTGTGAATTAAAATAAATCAGAAACATATGAACTGCCAAGTGATTGTGTTGATATTATAACAATGATATATAGAGATAAAAAAATGCTATCAGTAAAATTAAAGGGAAAAAAATGAGCAATCTCTTAATTAATTCCCTCAAGTGGTTATAAACCTTTGAGTTTCTTTTTTTCCGATTAACACAAAATGTTTTTTTTTTTTTTTTTTTTTTTTAGAAAGCTGGAAACTGGTAAGCACTTACATCCATTCATAGTAGGATCCACGCTATAGAACTATCCCTTTATAACATAAAAATAAAAAAATATTTCAAATTAAAATATGAAATAATAACCCAAAAAATGCAATCAAAATACAAGTGTAAGGAGGCAGAGCGAAAGAGTACGTAATCATAACTGTACAAAATACACATTTGCTGTAAATATGCACATAATTTTTCATTTAAAAATAAGCTTGAAGTAGTACCCGAGAAGTGATGTAGTGTTAGGCCATACTCACACTATGCTATCCGAACCGTGCCCAGGCCCGTTTCCCGGATTGTTTGAGAAGTGTGAGAGCTCTGTATTAGGCTCAGGTACAGTTCACTTGGGCAGCCCTGGCCTGGTTGGATGAGGTGGACCTGAGCGCGGTTCACTTGGGCTCAGGCACGGTACGCTTGCAGTGTGAGTGCAAGCGTGCCTGAGCCCGAAACTGAAAGCGAGACATGACTTTTAAGGGACTGTTTCAAATGGATTAATTATTCATTCGTACTGTTCAATGAACGTAAACTGTCGTAGATTATTAAAGACGCAAATCCCTCACTGGACGTCAGCTGCGCCTTCAGCAAACTTCCTAATTCCTGCAGCATGAGGGCTTTATGATTGTTTGAGCGTCAAAATTGGCTGATCTGTTCTGCGAAATATTTGACTACGTCACCGCATATCAAACGACTTAAACGATATACCTAAGAAATCTTCACTGTGCTGAGCGAAAGCGCTTACTGAGCAGTGCATCATCGATGACTTAAGCGGGCCCAGGCCCGAATGTAATGCGAGTGCGGGGCATCGGGTGAGACGGGAGGGGGGACAAGCGTGCTTTGGCCCGGTTCAAGGCAACGGTACATAGTGTGAGTACGCCCTTAGAGGACATCCCAAATCAGCCTACACTGCTAAAGGTGGCGTTTAGATGGAAGATCTAAAAATGTGCTTTGTGCATTTGCAAAATAAACAAAAAGGACAGTGATGAGAAAACATTCGTTAAAACATTCGATCATGCTGATATGGGTGTGTTTGCACAAGCTTTCCCAGTCAACACATGTCACTTTTTTTTGTATTGCTTTATATAGTGGATTACTATAATGAAACGGCTTTCAAACTGTTAAACACAATGACAGTTTCCCTTTGCAACTTTAGTTTCTGCCGTAAATCAGTTTCCAGTGTTCGTCATCCTTCAGAAATCTTTTAAATTTGACTCATAAATTTTATGAAAGGTTACTTTTTTTAAAATGACTTTTATTATTATTATTATTATTAGTAGTAGTAGTAGTAGTAGTAGTAGTAGTACTTATTATTAGTACTACTACTACTATATCTTTTTACTATGATTATCATTAATTTAACTATTCTTTTTTCTTTTTTTCTTTTTTTCTTCTTTTTTTCTTATTTTTATATTTCTTATATATATTTTTTATATAAGTTTTACTTTTAACTGTTATTATTGTTATTAATATTTGTTTCTGTGTTTCTTTTGTTATTATTTATCTTATTTGTTTTTTCACTCATTGTAATTACTTTTATTCATAATTTACATTTTGTTATCACACTTTAAAAGTTATAAAAAAAGACTTTGTAATAATTGTAATAATTTTATTATTTATATATTAACAGTATGTTATCTATAGTGTACCATGATTTTTTTTTCCACAAAAATATAAAACAGAAAAAATAAGTTTTATCATTCATATAACAAGAACATTAATTAGTGATTTAACAGTTATACGGTATCATAACAGATCAGCGAATCACTAAACCATACTCGTGGTTATAAACGACAGAAATTAAAGACATATTAAAATCCATTCAAATAGAAAATAGTTTTGCTTTTAATTAATACTTCACAATTACTATTTGTTGTCACTGCATAGTATATTATGTGTATTTGATAGAGTATATGTGTCCTTGGTGGGCAGTAGAGAGACCATACAGACGATTCTAACATTCGACTGAGCAGAACTTTCTATAAACAAGAAAATTCCCTCACATTTGACTTTTTTTTCATCTGTGAATTCATTCAAGACTGGCTGCTGTAATACTTTGCGCACACGTTCATTTTCATGTGCTGGATCATTTGCCCGCCAGATCCAGCATTACATCATCTGTTCTTTTTCATTTCTTTCTTGCACTCCTGTCACTGTGTTCCTTTATTGTGGCTTCTGTTTCGTGCCTTTTATTTTGTTAACATGTGGAAAGTCATGTTGACTCATCCCACATGACGTACTTCACTCCGAGCAGGTCATGGCAGGCTGTCAAAACACAACTGTCACAACATGTGCTTCTTCAGAATACAAAAATAAGCCTTTAACATAAGCATTATTTCTAAAAACAGGTTGTCGCTTACTAGTGTTTGATGCAGATTATCTGCTTGTGTAGTTGTGATGTATGGAATACCGTTTCTTGGTCTAAGCCTCCACTTATTTGAATTGAGAAAACCCTTTCAATAGCTGTTTATGATAACTTTTTAGACAAATGACACATTAAAGCAAATCTTTGAAAAACGCACTGAGCTTGTTTACACACAGGGTTGGGAGTAATGCATTGTAAAAGTAATGTATTAAAGCAACTAATTACTTGTTTGCTGTTCTGCAGTACTGTACACTCGAAAAAGATTTGTGCTGCTTGTTCAAACTACTTAAAGTAACTTGAAACAGAATTCTTAAGATTTTTTTGAGAACTTAATTGTTCAATTTAATTCACTTACATTTATTACATTAACTTAATTGATTTATTGTTGGGACAACATGCACTCAAAAAAAAAATTTCTTGTTCAAATTGCTTAAATGAAATGAGCTGAAACAACACAATTCTTGAGAATTCATTAGGACAACAATTTGTATGTTCAATCCACATACATTTGTTAAAAGTGTTACGTTAACTCAATCAATTTGTGTTGGGACAACATGAATGAATTGTGTGGAACCCTGCATTTTTTTACAGTGTGGATTATGTGAAATTCTGTTTTTTTGTTTTTTTATTACAGTGTAAGGCATTGATAATTTTCTTCTTTTTTATTTTTATTTTTTCTAATACCATATTGTCCCAAATATAAAACAACCCTCCTTTCCAAAGTTTACTTTTTGTAAAAATGCTGTTTGGAGACCAACTGTTGTTCTTTTTTTAAACAGCATGCTTTAAATTGAAATTGCTTCATATGACAATATGCCACAAAATAGACAAAAACTATTGTATATATATTATTAAACATTCTTGGAACACCTCTGCTTCAAAACAGAAAGTAAATACAGTGCATCCGGAAAGTATTTATAGCCACATTTTTTTTACATTACAGCCTTATTCCAAAATGGATTAAATTTATTTATTTCTACACACAATATCTCATAATGACGATTTGAAAAAAGATTTTTTAAAATTTATTAAAAATAAAAAGCCTGAAAAATCACATGTACAAAAGTATTCACAGCCTTTGTCGTGAAGCTCTCGGTTGAGCTCAGGCACATTCTGTTTCCACTGATCATTCTTAAGATGTTTCAGCAGCTTCATTGGAGTTCACCTGTTCAGTTGATTGGACATGATTTGAAAATGCATACACCTGTCTATATAAGGTCCCAGGGTTGACAGTGCATGTCAAAGCACAAACCAAGCATGGAGACAAAGGAATTGTCTGCAGACCTCAGAGACAGGATTGTCTTGAGGCACAAGGCTGGGGAAGGTTACAGAAAAATTTCTGCTGCTCTGAAAGTTCCAATGAGCACAGTGGCCTTTATCATCCGTAAGTAGAAGATGTTTAGAACCACCAGGACTCTTCCTAGAGCTGGCCGGCCATTTAAGCTGAGTGATTGGGGGAGAAGGGCCTTAGTCAGGGAGGTGATCAATAACCCGATCACTCTGTCTGAGCTCTAGCGTTCTTTTGTAGAGAGAGGAGAACCTTACAGAAAGACAACCATCTGTGCAGCAATCCATCAATCAGGCCTGTATGGTAGATTGGCCAGACGGATGCCACTCACCACCTGAAATTTGCCAAAAGGCATCTGAAGGACTCTCAGACCAGAAACAAAATTCTCTGGTCTGATGGGACTAAAATTGAACTCTTTGGAGTGAATGCCAGGCGTTACGTTTGGAGAAAACCAGCAACGCTCATCACCAGGTTAATACCATCCCTACAGTGAAGCATGGTGCTGGCAGCATCATACTGTGGGGATGTTTTTCAGCAGCAGGAACTGGAAAACTAGTTAGGATAGAGGGATAGATGTATGCAGCAATATACAGAGACATCCTGAATAAAAACCTGCTTCAGAATGCTCTTGACCTCAGATTGGGGTGACGGTTCATCTTCCAGCAGGACAATGATCCAAAGCACGCCGTTAACATGTCAATGGAGTGGCTTCAAAACAACTCGGTCCTTGGGTGGCCCTGCCAGAGCCCAGACCTAAATCCTATTGAACATCTCTGGAAAGATCTGAAAATGGCTGTACACCTTCGCTTCCTATCCAACCTGATAGAGCTTGAGAGGTACTGCAAAATGGAATGGGCAAAAATTCCCAAAGACAGGTGTGCCAAGCTTGTGGCATCATTTTCTAAAAGACTTGAGGCGGTAATTGCAGCCAAAGGTGCATCAACAAAGTATTGAGCAAAGGCTGTGAATACTTATGTACATGTGATTTTTTTAGGATTTTTTATTTTTAATAAATTTGCAACAATTTCAAAAAATCTTTTTTTACATTGTCATTATGGGGTATAGTGTGTTGAATTTTGAGAAAATTAAATTAATCCATTTTGGAATAAGGCTCTAACATAAAAAAATGTGGGAAAAGTGAAGCGCTATGAATACTTTGCAGATGCATTATATGTATGTTTGTGTATATATGTTATTATATATATATATATATATCTGTCTGTCTCTCTGTCTGTCTGTCTCTCTATCCATCCATCCTATCCAGGTGTCATGTCAACTTTCTACTTTTTTGAGGGATGTAAACAATAACACCCTCCTAACATATTTCCTATTTTACATAATTATTTAATTATCATAGCTTCAGAGAATCCCAAAATGTACCCATATTGGTAATTAATGTCATGACAGTGGTTTAAACATTAAGTTATGATTGAATTGATTTTTGTTACAGTTATGAAGTAGTGACAACATTAAGGAAATGTTCATGGGCCAGTGACATCACCACATTGAAATGGTCTATAAACAGAAGCTTGCAGCGGTGGCACAACCTCCGAGCTCTTCTGATTGGTCCACTGCTTTTCGACCCGACAGTGATGAGCTGCACTGCGCATCTTTCAACTGGACACGTTGTCTATAAACTGTGCTCCCATTTCAAAAGACGCGAGACATGTCTGTCTAGCGCGTATACATAAAAAAACTATAGAAAAGTAGTGCGCTGGAGAGGAAAATGTGTTCTGTGTGAACGGCCCCCTAAGAGAGTGATACTGTTAGGTGAGGGAGTTATTTTAAATAACAGAAAAAAGGTAATCTGTATTATAAACTGTATTATCAGTTTATTGATTAATTTATTTTTTTTCATTTGCTCCACATGCAAACCAATAGCCCAGCAATGCATGTAAACTGTTTAAATTATTTATTAATTAATCAGTTTAATAAAATGTTTAATAATTAGTAATAAATTCAAAGCCCCCCCAAAAAATTAATTAGTGCATCTAAATTCAAGCATTTAATTTGTTATGTCTATTGTCATGTTCCAAATCCAAAAAAAAAGTGTATTGCTACATGTCAGTGAAAAACCTGTGTTTGTTTGGGCTCTAGAAAGAGTCTGAGTTTGCATTTAAATCTGCAGTAAGGAGATAACACATAAAAAAAAACAATAGAAAGCAGATTAATGTTTTACACACTAGACAAAATCCTGCAAGGGTCAACAATCTTGCTGTGAAGATCAATTTAACTTTAAGGAATTTATGACCTTACTCTGATAAAGGGAAATGGGTAAACATGTTTACATGACCATGTGCATTGTCAGCATAATCAGGTTTAAGAATGTGCATGTAAACACACTCTGATCATCTGAGATCAGCCACCAATATAAACATGGCCATCATGATTTGCACACTGTGAGTGTGTATTTATACCATTCGTTGTTTACTTTTAGCATCTGACAAGAGTGTTTACTCCCAGAAACTGACCCAGAACTGTCAGACTTAACAAGCGTGTATTGCATAGTCTACGTTGCTGTAGTTTTCTATGCTTTCTGTGTAAATAGCTC
This sequence comes from Danio tinwini, assembly GCA_903798205.1. Lineage (NCBI taxonomy): Eukaryota > Metazoa > Chordata > Actinopteri > Cypriniformes > Danionidae > Danio > Danio tinwini. The sequence continues at coordinate 15,054,570 of CAIGQZ010032997.1, forward strand.
CTATCAAATCTTCATCACAGTATTTTATGTCTCTCAAATTTGAACCCTTATTGCTGTTGTCACGGCAACAAAGCTGACATCATGCCAACATAGAGGGAGCATTCAGTTACCAAGGAGAGACACGACAAAAAAAAAAAAAACTTTCAACACACACATTGATCACTTTAATGCATTTGATGACCTTTGTACGCATGCTAGTTTGGTTTTAATGGAATAATGGTCCCGCTTGACTTTTTTTTTTTGTAACATTTAATTTCACAAACTGGTAAATTGTATTAAAAGTAAACACAGTCAGCTGCTTACAATTGACTGTGAAAGAAAAGCATTGACTTTGTAGGTCACACTCGCACACTTTGGTCACGTTCACAATAAAGCGCTATTGGTGTTAAGTACACAGAGTTATAAGTGCAATGTTTTGGAGAATGTGAAATTTGATCCTAATGTGTATTTAACATTTCTTTAACATACTTGGAAATAAATGTAATGGTCATAAAAATAATTATATGCCAATTAGATTTATTTTTATTTAATTTTATTTACGTTTTGCCAGGAAGGTGCTGTAAAACAACACAATACATGTGCTGTGTATAGGATAAATAAAAGAAGAAACAATAACACTTTATATTTTTTATTATATGGAGGCTTCTGAAAATAATATATTGTATATAATATCAACAATTTATATATATATATATATATATATATATATA
>CAIGQZ010032997.1:15060279-15093181 GCA_903798205.1 Danio tinwini
ATATATATATATATATATATATATATATATATATATATAATTGATGTTATTATGCATACATGGACACATACAGTACATGCAAATTAGACCTTTTAATAGGTTTTTACAGAAGTGGTCAGCATATGGATTGCTCTGATTGCGAAATAATATACCACAAATCTAGCCTAGCACTAGAAAAATACAGATATAATTTGTTTCATTAAAAACAGTAGCCTCGCCTCATATTACAGGTCTCCCACCGAACCCAAATAAACCAGCAGGATACTCAGTGAGCATGGAGAGCACGGTCCCGCTGGTGACACAAGCCTCTGCCATTCAGCCTCTACAGATCAGACCAGGGGTCATCACACAGGTCAGTGGGAAATGATTGGTGATCGTAATTTGATTAGAATTTTGTTTTCATATTTACTGCAAAAATATTTAATGTATTGTTTGCATACATTTTGTTGACATGGTTTCTGGGCACAACAGTATCGTGAACCTATACTTTATACTCAGAATTTGTTAATAAAAACTAGTTTAAACGCAACAACACATTTAATGGTTGCGACTTGGGCATTTGAGTTCATTTATCTATTTCACTAAGTAACATTATCATGCTTTTTCTTTATGTATCTCTTTATTTATTTTTTGCAGCAAGGGTGGTCAAATCGTGCCCAGCAGATCCTGGTGCCCACCTGGCCTCAGGTGACCCCAGTAGCCCCTGTGGCCCCCTCAGCAACGACATTGGCCTCAGAACCAGTGGCAGGCCCACAGAGACTAGCAGATTGGGGGTGTGTGAAAGCAGGCTCTCTGTCAATTGTATTTGCTCGGCTAAATTTATCTCTTGATTGTCCCCATGTTGTAACACGTTTCAGACTCTTGCGTGAGTCATCTTTCTTTATACACCTTCACACTGAATTGCTTTGTCTCCCTCCCATCTTTTGCAGGAAAGTTCATTCCCATGGCAACCATTACAGCTCCATGATGCCGCACCACCAGCCACTGTTAACCAACCCGATGGCCATGTCAGCTCATCAGCCTATCAGTATAGGGATAGCGCATGTGGTCTGGCCACAGCCAGCGGCTAACAAGAGAAATAAACCTTCTTCAAACAGGTTAGTCCACAGATCTCATGTTGTGTGTATAGAGGAAAAGAAACCGACTGGTTGATAATAAATCTATGTAAGATGGAAAATAAGTTATGGTACTAAATTAGCAGTAAATTATATATATATTAAAAAAAAACAAAACACTGACACTTTACATTACTGTTTCATTAGTTAATGTTAATGAATTTTTTTACTAACATGAACCAAGAATACTTGTACAGCATTTATTAATCACAGTTCATGTACTACTGCATTATTAAAATCCAAAGCTGTGCTTGTTAGCATTAGTTTATTGATTGTGAATTAACAACAACTAACATTAAACTGCTTTTTTAATTGTCTATATTAACAAAGATGAATGATTACTGTAATAATTATGATGTTCATTGTTTATGTTGCTAAACACATTAACTAATGGAACCTTATTGTAATGTAAAATATAAATGTTACATGTAAATCTAATGTAAAAAAACAACAACATGGAAATTGACTCTGAAATATAATAATAATTTATATTCATTGCTTTGACCACAGCTGGACTTTTAAATATATATTAAAAATAAATAAAATACACAATTGTACTGATTATATTTTTATTATATTCTTATTCTAGTAAAAATTGAATTCAGCCTGTATAGTTTGCCTAAACCTGTATATAAAATAAGAATAATGATAAAAAAATATATATTTTTTATGAAAAAATGTTGTCGTTGTTTAATGCATTTTGCTTTCAATAGTTTGTCTGATTCAAAATCTTGACTGAAAAAACTTGATTAAAAATTAAAAATTCTATTATCACTACATATCGACCAAAAAAAATCTTTAAAAACACATAATATCAAACAAACGATATCAAACAAATAAATATTTAATTTAACATGTAATAGCTTTTGTCATTTTGTGGCACAGATTGCATACTTGGTATTTATTATTCAACATTTCAGATGTATTTATTTATTTATTATTATTTATATTTTTAATCTGGCCTGATTATATAAGATAATCTGGCCTGACTCAGCATGAATGCTGTTTTTTCAGCAGGTTCCTGCAGTGCAGAACATAAAAAAGCATGCAGACACCAACACATGAGAACAGTACAATCACCAAACATACGAAATTGGTCAATCTGTAAATTGTGAAATATTCATAAAAAATAGTGAAATTTTATTATTCCTTTTGTCTGGCACATTAGAACAAAAATTAGTTTAAGAATAATTAGTATGGCTCGTTTCCACTGAGAGGTACAGTATGGTACGGTACGGGTCACCTTTATCAAGCTAGCGTTTTCACTACCAAGGGTACCCTTTTGGTGGGCGAGGTGTACGACAGAAAGTTTCAGACGTTGTCATGTTTACTCAAGGAAATGTCACAGTAACAACGTACAGGTCGTTCACGTATCATATGAGAAGCTCTTCTCACAACACAGATGCTTTATACACATAAATACTTGTGTATAAATGTTTATTACTCACCTTTCTATGAACATGATTTGATTATAACTGCATATCAATGATAGTGTGAAATAGCCTACTGTAACGTCTGCGATTATATAAAATAAATAAATAATTGCAACATGTATGAACACATACAGACCCTTACAGTCCTTGATATGTTATTAATTACAGAAAACTACACACAGCATACATTTAGTCGTTTTTTGGGTTACAAAACAACACAAAATATAGCCCACAGTCAGTGCAAACCTCTCATCTGTGTCTGTAATCTTCAGCAGCACATGTAGCCTCTTGTTAGAAAGTAATTCCGTCATTTCGAGTTCATAATAGTCCAAAAGGTGATGATAATAGTTAAACATGGCAGTTTTTCATGTTTTAGGTTGCAGAAGCATCATTTGCTACTGTTTTGTCAGGCGTTTTTTCGCTCTTCACTCTTGTGTTTGTCCGCATCTGAATGGATTGGAAATCAGAGAGCTTCAATGATCATGTGCACGTTAAAAATATGAGCTCAAAAAGTTAATTATTTCAAATATACACGCAATCAAGAGCTCTCTGGACAAAGTGAAACCGCTCGCACTTTTAAACAACAGGACACGGCAGAAATTGTTCTTCTTAGCTTTGTGGCTGTTCATCAAGACGTCGACAAGGTTTGTTTGAGCTCGGGTCAACCATGACTCGTTGTTATATGCATAAAGTATTACGATAATGTCTCTGCTGTGTATTTAAAAACATGGCGGTTCCATTGTTTTGATTCTGGCTATCTCCATGAGCTTGTGACGTATCTCTGTAACCAATCAGCGTTTAGCTGCGCATGTAGCTCCACCTTTTGGTATCCTTTCATGTGTTTGGTACCCTTTCGAAAGGGTGCCGAAAAAGTGGTACGGTACAATTCAGTTCAGTACACCTTTTGACAGTGGAAATGGCCATAAAAGCATACCGAGCCGTATCGCACCGTACCGTATCACTCAGTGGAAACGGGCCATTATATTACTTTTGAGTTACTTTTTTTTATAACCGTCCTGAGGTTTGATCTCTTTCAGAACCTTTTTTTTCCCTTTCTAGTAGAGAAGCTCTACAATAAACAATGCACTGTATAACTTACACCTACATTTACCTTTAAAAAGCACTTATGTTAGGGTGCATTCACACCTGTGGATCGATTCTCTTGTTCTGAAACAAGGATTAAAATTGTTACAATGTTACTCTTTGTTCTTGATGTGGTTCACAAAGTTTCTAAATGGACCAAAAGAGCTAAAACAAGTCACGTGCGAGTAAACTCTCCTCACATTGGTCAGAGTTCTGCTCAGCTGTCATGCATCCTTAATTTAATTAATGATGATGAGCAATAAGACATTATAAGCGAAAAGCTGTGCTTTCATTTTGAATGGTGACACCCACAGACGTCGTCACCAAATATAAATCAGAGGTAAGACTTTCTCATACATAGCAGTTGGCATATGCATTATAGGCTTTACATTATTGAGAGAAAAAAAGATAAACCAAGACTGCAGTTCGGTAAATTTTCCTAACGGATAATCAGCCCTTGTTAATAGTTAACATGCTTTCACTTGCGTATTTGACATGAAATGCACATTTACCGGTAGGAATGACATCCTACTCTACTCATAATTTTCTCTTCATATTGCCATATATGCCTATTACATATCCATAAAACACTGTGATATAGCCTGGCTCGGATCGTATTGCTTTCTCATTACAATTGATCCGCTCCAGAGTTTGTCTCAATTGAGCCGAGACCACCTCATTTAGGCGATCTCGGACCGATTGTTTTGGCTCGGGTCCGATTGCGATTGCTTGATTCACATATGCCAAACAAACCACGCTAATTGTGGAAACGCGCCCGTTTCCGAAACAAAAGTCTAAGTGTGAAAGCATTGTGAAATGCAGGTTTTTTTTTTCTTCTTTATTCAATTCAACATGCAATATGAACTTCCATTAAAACAACACTCTTCCAGCAGTTTATAGTTCCATCCAATATCTTGTTTGTCACTGGGGCATGCATGAAATGTTCCTGAATGAAAGTGAAAGTGCCAAACTGCAGTTAAAGTCTACAAATTAAAAATGAAACACCCGAAATTACATGAGTCTCTGGAGGAAATGCGAATAGCGCGGTGACACAATGACGTTAATCGAATTATGTGCTATAACATGTAAAACGGGATCATAAAAGGAACATTCAAAAAGCAACTCATATAAACGCCTTAATCATATTATTGTCTTAATTAGATTAAGGCAAATAATTTGATTACTGATGTCCATGTAAACGTAGTCACTGTTGGTTATGTTCTTGCCATTCTTCCTATGCTTATTCAATTTATTATCCCACATAGATGTAACAACTTTATGCACAGCACCAACTCCCAAAACGTATCATGCCAGTCCCCAAAGATGGTAGACAGTGCCAAAAACAGAAAGGAAGAGGCAGCGGATTGTGTGGTGGAGGCGGAGTCAGAGGCAGTGCAAGAGGAGGAGCCAGTGTGCTGTAAGGCTGAGCCAGAATACGAGGACCCGACCGTGTCTCAGAAGCAGAGGCAGACCATTGTTATCACTGATTCTCCAAGCCCTGCAGGCAGTGTCATCAGTATCAGCAGTGGAACAGATGAAGAGGGGCCGGACACTCAGAAACATGCTCTAGAGTGAGTTGACCATCTAATTTACTTATTTTTAAGAGCTTTTTAAAAGATACGAGCAGCTTTTAAAATCGAAAATAACATATAGTTGAGATCGAAATGATTATTGAATTGAATTTGAGTTGAATTTATTGAATGGGAAAGACCCTTGAGATGATCCATCTCATTTTCAAAGGGGGTCCCCAAGAAGTACATAAATCAAACAGAGTACATCACTTCATAAGACAAACAAGCAGCAAATTTCACCTGAAACACTTCCCACAGTCTAAAGCTTAAGCAAACAAAAACAAAGTACAATTTGATACACAAATAAATAATAAGCATTTCAATTGGAACCAATATTAATAACATTTACAAATTGTTTCCAAAAAAGAAAATAAATTATTCCTGAAAAGACTAAATGTCTTGATCTAAAAGAAGAAGGAAGATTGTTCCAGTCAAAATGAGCTGTGTATTGAAAGGATCTACAGCCACATTCGGTTGTAATTCTTGGAACAAAAAAGTAATTATGTTGCATATGTTGAAGAGAATATGAGGAGGTAAATAGAAGAAGGGAAAGTAAAATAAACACATAAAAAAAACAAAACAAATACCAATTATGTTGTCTGCGGAACAGATTTGTATAATATGCAATGATGGATTCTATACGGACATCTTAAAACAAACTGACATTGAGAATTGAAGACAGTTTTTGAAGGTTTTAAAATAATATCAGAGGTATTGTTATAAATAATATCAGAATAATAAATAATAAAACTATTTTTATTACTCAAAATGAAAACAATTAATAGAACGATAAAAAGAACCTAAACACCGGTATGACTTTTTAATTATAAAATCAATATGGGATTTGATGGACAGTTGAGTATTGAGCCAAAGACCTAGATATTTAAATTCGTCAACATTAGACAACTGTGACCCATCATCAAATCTAATATTTATGTCTACCAAATGTAACCGTTGAGATTTTTTAAAGAACACCATACTACTAGACTTTTTTCGTTATTTAGTATAAGTTTGTTTTTATTAAACCGTTTTTGAATTAAAGTCTTACTGCAAAGAAGACTGAACATATGAAATATCAGAATGGTAAAAATAAGTAAAGATTGAACGGAATTTATGCAAATCGTTAATAAATAAACAAAAGAGCAGGGGACCCCATGATGATTCTAGTGGGACACCCTTCTCAACAACTGTATACTGAAGATAAAGCGTCTAAATGAAATGGATTGACATTTTTTTTGAAAGTAAGAATTAAACCAAAGAAGAAACTTTTATTAGCCCTCCTGTGAATTTTTTTTTTTTTCAATTATCTATAAATAAATTATATAATTATAATAAAGTCTTAATTGTTTTGGGGTTTTTTTCGCTTAAAAGAACTTATTAAGGTCAATATTATTAGCCCTATTAAGCAGTATATATTTTTTTGATTGTCTACAGAACGAACCATTGTTTACAATGACGTGCCTAATTACCCTAACTTGCCTATTTAGCCTAATTAACCTAGTTAAGCCTTTAAATGTCACTTTAGCAAAATACTGTCATCATGACAAAGATAAAGGAAATCAGTTATAAGAAATTAGTTATTCAAACTATCATGTTTAGAAATGTGTTGGAAAAAAATTGTTTTTCCATTAAATAGAAATTGGGGACAAAATATAAAGGGGGGCTAATAATTCTGACTTCAACTGTACTTAAAGGGTTAGTTACTCAGCCTTGTGTTTGTCTTCAGAACACAAATTAAGATATTGTATCTAATTTGAAAGCTCTCTCATCCTCCAGAGACAGCAATGGTTCTGTCTCATTCAAAATCCCAAAAAATACATCATTAAAACAGGCCATATGTCTTCAGTGGTTCATTTCAATATTATGAAGCTACGAGAAAACATTTATATGCAAGTAAAACTAAAATAACAACTTTATTCAACAGTTTATTCTCCTCAACGTCAGTTTATTGCACACATTTATGAGATTTTTAGACACAGGACTATGTAGTTTTAGATTTTGTTTTCCTTTAATAATACAAACCTTCATGTAGAAACTGCATGGCATGTTTACTTGTTATCTTTGACTAATATTTAAATTAGTTTGAAACATTAAAGTGTGACAAACATGTAAAAAAAAATAAAAAAAATCAGGGGGAAATTTTTTTTCCACATCACTGTATACCCTGAATGTCCTTTTCCCTTAAAAGTAAATATGCTGTTGTTTACTGTATCATTCACTTGCATTATATGAATCACAAAGGACAATTAGTTTAGCATAGAACTTCTTTAATGTTATAAATATTATCAGCACAATTTCTAGTCATGTTTATTTCACCAACAAAAAAATTGTTTAAAACAAAACCACAGCATTATAGTAAATGTCTAAGAAATACAAATACCATTTAATTCAAGAATGAATATGTGTTCTTGACAACCCAATATCAAGCATAAATATATATGTATACAGGGAGTGCAGAATTATTAGGCAAGTTTTATTTTTGAGGGTTAATTTTATTATTGAACAACAACCATGTTCTCAATGAACCCAAAAAACTCATTAATATCAAAACTGAACATTTTTGGAAGTAGTTTTTAGTTTGTTTTTAGTTTTAGCTATTTTAGGAGGATATCTGTGTGTGCAGGTGACTATTATTGTGCATAATTATTAGGCAACTTAACAAAAAACAAATATATACCCATTTCAATTATTTATTTTCACCAGTGAAACCAATATAACATCTCAACGTTCACAAATATACATTTCTGACATTCAAAAACAAAACAAAAACTAATAAGTGACCAATATAGTCACCTTTCTTTGCAAGGACACTCAAAAGCCTGCCATCCATGGATTCTGTCAGTGTTTTGATCTGTTCACCATCAGCATTGCGTGCAGCAGCAACCACAGCCTCCCATACACTGTTTAGAGAGGTGTACTGTTTTCCCTCCTTGTAAATCTCACATTTGATGATGGACTGATGATTGATGATTGGATGATGGTTCTCTATGGGGTTCAGATCAGGTGAACAAGGAGGCCATGTCATTAGTTTTTCTTCTTTTAGACCCTTTCTTGCCAGCCACGCTTGTGGAGTACTTGGACGCATGTGATGGAGCATTGTCCTGCATGAAAATCATGTTTTTCTTGAAGGATGCAGACTTCTTCCTCTACCACTGCTTGAAGAAGGTGTCTTCCAGAAACTGGCAGTAGGACTGGGAGTTGAGCTTGACTCCATCCTCAACCCGAAAAGGCCCCACAAGCTCATCTTTGATGATACCAGCCCAAACCAGTACTCCACCTCTACCTTGATGGCGTCTGAGTCGGACTGGAGCTCTCTGCCCTTTACCGATCCATGGGCCCATCCACCTGGCCCATCAAGACTCACTCTCATTTCATCAGTCCATAAAACCTTAGAAAAATCAGTCTTGAGATATTTCTTGGCCCAGTCTTGATGTTCAGTGGTGGTCGTTTTTCAGCCTTTCTTACCTTGGCCATGTCTCTGAGTATTGCACACCTTGTGCTTTTGGGCACTCCAGTGATGTTGCAGCTCTGAAATATGGCCTTGGTTTTTCCACACGCTTCTTGCGACCCTGTTGACTATTTTGAATGAAACGCTTGATTGTTCGATGATAATGCTTCAGAAACTTGGCAATTTTAAGAGTGCTGCATCCCTCTGCAAGATATCTCACTATTTTTGACTTTTCGGAGCCTGTCAAGTCCTGCTTTTGACCCATTTTGCCAAAGAAAAGGAAGTTGCCTAATAATTATGCACACCTGATATAGGGTGTTGATGTCATTAGACCACACTCCTTCTCATTACAGAGATGCACATCACCTCATATGTTTAATTGGTAGTAGGCTTTGAGCCTATACAGCTTGGAGTAAGACAACATGCATAAAGAGGATGACGTGGTCAAAATACTCATTTGCCTAATAATTCTGCACTCCCTGTACGGAGGACAGAGCAAGTCATCATTTATTTTGATAATAGCTGAATTCAGAACCACATACTAGGCAAGGCAAGTTTATTTATATAGCACATTTCATACGCAATAGTAATTCAAAGTGCTTTACTTAAACAAGAATAAAAGAAACAAGAAAATAAAAATGATGAAAAGAATACAAAATGAGTAAAACGAATGAAAATAGATTAAAATTTGTTAACTGGTTATAAAAGAATGAAAAAAGAAAAGAAAGACATAACAGTGCGTTCTGTCAGACATAGCACAGTGCTCATTCAGTAAAGGCACAGCTAAACAGATGTGTTTTCAGTCTTGATTTGAACGTGCCTGATGTTGGAGCACATCTGATCATTTCTGGGAGCTGATTCCAGCAGCGGGGGCGTAGTAGCTGAACGTGGATTTACCCTGCTTTGACTGAACTCTTGGAACTTCTAATTTACTTGATCCTAAAGATCTAAGTGATATGTTAGATTTGTATTCAGTGAGCATATCTGTATTGAGGTCCTAGGCTATTTAGTGATTTATAGACAAGTAATAATACTTAAAAATCGATTCTGAATGTAACTGGGAGCCAGTGTAAAGAGCTGAGGACAGGTGTGATGTGCTTTGATTTTCTGGTTCTGGTCCGAATCCTGGCAGCAGCGTTCTGGATGAGCTGCAACTGTCTGACTGTCTTTTTGAGAAGGCCCACAAGGAGGCCGTTACAGTAATCCACCCTGTTGGTAATAAAAGCATGAACAAGTTTCTCTAAGTCCTTACTGGAAACAAAGTATCTGGTTCTTGCTATGTTTTTGAGACTATAGTATGCTGATTTAGTAACTGCTTTGACACGACTATTGAAACTCAGATCTGACTCCAGAATAACACTAACATTCTTGACCCTTTTTTTTTATTTATTTATTTTTTATTTGACCCTTATAGCCAAGGTACACATTCACTTTGAGAACCTCACCTCTGTTCCCAATTGCAATGACTTCAGTTTTCTCTTTGTTTAACTGTAGAAAGTTTTGGCATAATACTAGAATAATACTGGTACTATTTTGCACATATTTTTCTATAGCATAAAAACTAAAAGTAATGTGTGATTCAGAATTCACAAAGTAATTTGCTTAGAATTGAAGAAACAGTTTGAAGGGCTCCGATATTAATACTTGCCTCTCATTAATAGCTGCTTTAGTTTCTATATATAAGGTGTCCTTCATTCACATATCATGAAAGATGGCAAATATTGCCTAGAAATTTAATGAAGAATATGTAAACTTTGGGATCAACCGTTAATATACCAGCACAAATACGTATTCCATATCATTATCAAAAGCAATGCCAGGAAATAGTTAACAAAATAATAACCCTTAATGTTGCAAAACCTATATTCGTGAAGCAATAATGCACACCACTAAGAATGCTCACTCTGCGTTCCAGGTGTAAGGGGAGTCCAGAGTGTGAGGCATGTCAGAGCACACTGAATATGGAGCGTGTGTGTTCCCTAAGCAGTCCTGATTCAACACTCAGCACCAGTTCATCAGCTTCAGAACAGTCTAGCGCCTCCCCCTGCAAGAGACCCAACAGGTCCGTCTTTCTCACATATTAAAAGCTTAGTTTACCACCCCCTCCCCCCATCATTATGTAATCACCCTTGATTTTTTCCAAACCAGTTTGATTTTTATTTGAACACAAAAGAAGGCATATTGAAGAATGTTGGAATGTTATGATAACTCTTGACTTTCATGGTTATTTGTTTTTCCTACTATGAATGTTAATGGTTACCGGTAAACATATGTAAAACACATGCTTTAAAAAGCATTGCTGAATGTTTATTTTAAAACACTCATTATTAGAGATAATCCCATTCCTTGTTCTGTTTTTTTTCTGAGTGGTTTATGTATGTTATATCAGTATGCTATGTCTTGTTTATCAGTATGTCAGATGATGAGCGTGAGAGTGGATGTGATACGGTAGACGGTTCACCCGCATCGGTGTCCTCCAGTCGAGCTGACAGTCCCTTCCTGGAGGCTACCTACATTAATGACAATAACCAGAACTGCAAAGCTACTGGAACTACGGAGACCGATTCTGCCAAGCTGCCCGTCCGCACCATGGTGGTGCCACCTATGCGGGTTCAGAATGAGCCAGTGGGGCGAACAGGTAAGTAATTCATCAATCGGTCAATATCACCAATGAACCAAGTTACATTTGATATCGTTTTATGATATAAAAAGTCAAGTTCAAATGACCACAACTTTTACAACCAACTCCTTGAAGTGACAAATTAAAATCTCAAATTATATTTAAACACCAGCTCATTGTAAAGTCTAAGTCTGTATGTAGATTTTTTTAACTGCTCATGGGAAAGGTTTCTTTTAGTATGACCTCTATATATAACTGCTAGGTTTATTTCAATGTAATGCCTTAAATATAAGCAAAAATGCTATGCTGGCTAGCTTGCGTTTTGATTGGTTCATGTGCTTTCAAATTTTTCATGATTTTTTTTTTTTAAAAGAGTAATGGCTAAGTTTGTTTGTCTTTTGCAGTAATAGAACCATCATGTCCACCTAAAGGGCGCAGTGGATCCAACAGACAGCTGCCCTACTCAACATTACTGGTGAATCGACAACAGAAGACCACACCGGCTTTCCCGCCCCTGCAGCCCCCTCAACAGCAGCTCTTTGGACAGGTTTGGACTATTTTCATTTTCCCAGCTTCTTAACATTCTGTATTTTAAACGTAATCTACAAGGGATAAATAAATACTTTACATTTTATAAAAGGATTTCTATTTTAACCCTATCACAAATAAGTTGAGTACTCCCACTGATCCCCCTGTGGGGAGTTTTTAAAGTGACCGTTATTTAGACTATGTCACTTTAAAAGTTTCCATGGAAACATGTAATTTATCATGTGACACCCCACAGCCCAATAATTCATGTACAGTGCTCAGCATAATTGAGTACACCCTATTTTGAAAATGAATGTTTTTATCTATTTCTCAGTGAATATAGGCAATATATATGGTGCATTCAACGAAACTGATTTATTACACCCATATTTATTAAAATAATATTTTAGTCACTAAACATATTTAGAAATTGAAAGATAATACAATTAAATTTAAGCAATATATATATATATATAAAAATTTAAAATTTTATTTATATATATATATATATAAAAACTACAAATTTTCATTTTTTTTCTTTTTTTTTTTGCTTCTCTTGATTCTTCCTCTTTTTTTAAATTTGTATTTAATATTTTACTATAGCATAAAAATTTGGGTGTACTAGTTTTTGGACTGTTATCATAAGTTATTTTGTTAGATAAGCTCCAGATTTAGCTTTAGTACTGACTAATCTAATGAATATGCACAAATGTAATATTGTATAGCTTCCTATTAAAATTTGATTTGAAAAGATAGATTTGTGAGGGGTGTACTTATATATGCTGAGCACTGTATATATAACATGTCTTATTTATCTTTTTTTCAAATATTGACATGTATCCTAATTCAGTTGTAAAATATCTGATATCCCAATTATTAAATGTGTGCGAGAACACTTATTTCATCATTTACACAGCTTAATATTGATCATATTTATTTGATCTATGAATAGTAACATGGGTACTGCCATGTTAGCCCATTCTGCAATTGAGAGATTAGAGCTGCTGGATTTACAACATGTTAATTCATCAACTTCTTCGAAATACATGGCAGTCAGTGGCTGTTTAATTGCAAGACGAATAGAATAAATGTTTCGGTAACCTCTAAATGGTGTGCATCTAATGTGAATAAAGCACATTGTCTCATTCTGGTTAAAAATAATAATTACTGCCATCTCTAGAGACATCAGCATGTATTTTACAAACTATAAATATTAGGTTTTGCTAGTACTTGTGTGTATTTAAATGTCTGAAACCTAAAACAAGAAATGTTGATTGTTTGAAAACGTTGTTTAATTATGATTTAAGACAAGTGAGCACAAGCCAATATGGTAAAACAGATTTAAATTTAGCAGCTGATCATGTGAAACACTAAACATTTAAATCAATCCAGAGTGAGCATATGCGCTAGGAATCAGTCAAGACTAATCACACCAGTGTGATTGTACACTATAAAAGGTTAAAATTTAAAGATAAAATTGAATTGTTAAATATATCAATGCTTCCTACAGGTTTGAAATACACTTACATAATTTGATTTTAACACCATTTTTATTATCTGTTTTAAACTTTTTTTTTTCTTTTCAATGGGTTAAAAAAAAGAAGAAATAAAAAAAAATCCTCTATTTGTCTTTTATGCTATTCGCGAGCCATGTGCACCCACTGACAGTTAAAATCTGCTTCTCTCTATCTCTCATTCAAGTTCAGGTTGCTTTATTGGCATGATATTTTGCACAGTATTGCCAAAGCATTTTAGATGTATAAAATATGTAATATATTGACATCATCAAATTAATAAAATATACAGCAAACGGACACCTTCTTTAAAATGTATAATAATTACAAGAAAAAAATGTGTAGATTTATTTAAATGAGACAAATGTGTTAATTACCCATTTCTAATAGTGTACAAATATTCAGCAGCCAATTTAGGTGTAATTTCATCCTCACCGAGTATTTAGTCAAGTTTTTCTGAGTCGTTTAGATTAAAGAATGAATTATTTAATGTTTCTCTCGCTCTCGTGGCTGTGCACTTAAAATTAACGACAGCTTAGAAAACAAAAACAAAAGCAAAACCAAATTTTGTAATTTTAGTAGATTTAGAAACCATGGCCGACGCAAAAAGGTGCAGGTCTCTGTGGGCCTGCAGAGCATGTGAGTGTTGACAGTTTTTGCACACACAGAACGAGCAGTATGAATCAGGTTAAAAGATTTTTCACTACCTAATCGCTTGCTGATGTTTGTTTATATTGGGCGGAAACAAAAAAGTGTAAAAGGATGATAATAGTAAAAAAATGTGTCACTACATGTACTTGGGCAGCTGTTAATATACCTGGGCGGTACGCCCAAGTAAAGTATATGTGTGGGGATTTATTGGGTTTTGGCTATTAAAACAAAAAAAAAAAGAAAGAAAAGTCTTGGCTGATTAATTTCTATATTGGTCTTATTTGTGTTGACTACTCTTAAGTTGTATATATGTGAATTGATTGTGAAATGAACTAAACTGACCCACAACTGGTTTGTACTTTAGGTCCAGCATTATGGCTCATCCCACCAGGAGTGGAATGGTAACTACAGTCACCGACGACCCCAGGCGTTCATCCCACCCACCGTACACGGCCACACTTTCACCCTGCCTCATGGTAGTCCCACTCACACAACTCACCCCCCTCAATCGCACCTGGGCGTCCACCCTCACACCCAGCCAGCTTTACTGTCCTACCCCCCATCAGGCCCCCTGGTGACAAATGCCCCCATGGCCCACCTCTTGGCTTCACCTGGGGCTACACGAAATCATGTTTTTCAGCCGGCGTATGGCCTCTCGCATCCTGCGGGTCACCTTGTGCACCAAGTCACTGTGGGGCTCAATCGTCTTCTACCCTCGCCCACCATCCACCCTCAAGGCCAATTCAAACCCTTGTTTCCCCCACACTCCTTCATTGCATCACCCGCATATGCAGGCTTCCCCTTAAGCCCCACCAAACTAAACCAATACCCATATGTCTGAGACTCGCTCCACAAGCCTCTGGAGGGCCGTCAACATGGACGAAATGCCATGCTCTCTGCAGAAACCACAAACCACCTGGTTCTCAGACCCAAAACCATGGCGCAAGAAAGAAAAGCGGTTTCTCTGGATCATGTAGACTTGAGTGCAATTAATATGAGCTTTAAAAAGGAAATGTTCGGGAAGTCTTTTGCAAGTAGACAAAGAAAGTGCACGATTGAGAATCAACCGAATTGGATAAATAAGAAAACTGTTTTGCACATTTGATACATCACCTTATCGGATTCTCAGATCTCTAGATTTGAGCACTGGTCAAACATCAACAATGGATGGTGTCCAAAATCATGTGATGGTCAACTTATTTTTATACATTGCCTTTATCTTGTATACAACACATATTTCTTTGTAAAGACAGCCCAGTATGGTGTTCACAACTGATGAAATGTGTCTGTGTTTTCATGCGTTCCAAGTATTTGTACTTACTTCGTCTTTGGTGTTGTTTGGAATGGAGTCTCCTATTGGAGTTGTTTGTCACATGCTGCATGTGTTGCATGATGTTGATCAGAGAGAAACCTATAGGGGCTCTTTACGTGTCGACAGGCTCGCTGCATTGTTGTCCCCAGCCATAGTGCCTTATATATCGGCAGTTGTTCGTGTTCTACTACACTATCTTTCTCTGTGTGTGTATATATAATGTGTTTGTGTGCGTACGTGTCCTGGACTGCAGCACTTGCAATTCAAATCAGTCCGTGCGTTTTAGTTTTTGTTTTGTTTGTTTTTTTGCGTGTGCGTGCGTGTGTATATGTATCACGTATATACACACTGGTGTATTATTTCATGCATAGATAGGCATCAATGTACTGCATTGCACAAACCGCAGTGCTTATTTTTGGATCCAATGTATATCTGAGATGTAGTGAGTTACTTTACGTTATTTCTTCGGAGGACGGCATGCTTTTGCTGCTGCAAATGCTTGCTGTTGGTTTTGTTATTTTGATTATTTTTTTCATCAATGTTATCTCGTATCTGGATATGTAGAGAATAGTTTGAATTTCTATTCAGAAAAATCTACAAAACTAACAGTATTTGTACTGTTTAGTAAACCTGCAATACAATCTATATAGTTAGACGTTTGTTATTTCCTTTCGTGTATTTAGTTCTTTGGGTTTGTGTGTGTGTTTGTTGTTTTGTGTGGTGGGCATGGCTTCGACTAGATGAAGACACAAATGCAAATATCGGTCTTGATTCAGGGTCATGGATTCATCTTAGCCTGAGCAGACCATGCAGTATTTGATGTATAGACACATGAGTATATATATAATAGAGCTAGTTTATTTAGTGCTGAAGCTAGACACGGCGTTTTTAAGGTGTGCAATCCTCATTTATGCATGTGTGAATCGAGTTCTTTCTTAATTATACCATTATATCATATGTTGAACGCTTGTTGGTGTCAATTGCATTTTATACATTCCGTCAGGGAGAAATTAAAATATAGTGTGTGTCTCATATAGAGTGCTTATTTTGTTTTTTGGTTTGTTCTGCTTGGTTTGTGTGTTTTTGCCTCTTAATGAAGTTGCTTGTGTACCACCAAAGACTGTAATTTTAAAGGCTCTGTTCCAAACCTAGTGATCTGTCTAAGCAGACGATATTTCAGTTTATCATCGTTATACTCTTAATGAAAATGCTGAGATACTTCTAACGGAAAAACCCCATTTTAGCCTTGATAATCCACAATGATCAGTCATGGATATAGCATTAGAAGTGCCATAAACTAAAGTTTGTCAGTCACAGAAAATGGTTGGTGATCATTATTTTTGGATACACTTTCTAAAGATCAAATTAGGTTGTCCCTTGTGACGCTTTAGGCATCAGCAGTTTGCTTCCACCAAGCTTCTTTAGTTCTGTCATCACCATGTATTACAGCAAAAAAAGTCCCTGGTTTGAGCCTCAGCAATGTCAGGTCTTTATTCTCGTAGTTTGCATGTCCTCCTTGTGAATGTGGGTTTACTCTGGATACACCAGTTTCCTCCCACAGCTCAAAGACATGCATGTTAGATAGATCTAGGACTTCAAATTGTTTTCCTCTGCTAGGTTGTCTCCAACTCAGGGCAGTCTTTTATACTTGCTGGTCCTTTCTGAGAAAAATTCCAAGCCATTAGATGCCACAGCTCTGACTCCATTCTCTTCACTGTTAGTAATTGTGTATTTTCATAGGCCAGAAGATATAACATACTTCTGAGGCATCCATTGGCTGGCTAGGATTCTGCTCTGGCACTGATCTTATTAATTTCACCCCTCTGCAGCATTCTGGGGGCTACAGAGGACTGGTTTGTACAGACAAATCTTTGTGGTGTTGCTTTATGGGCTAGATTTTGGCTAGATTATCTTTGATCTGGCTAGTAAATCCACCCGATAGCTTTATCATGGTCACCTACTGAAGTTAAGCAGTGTTGTGCCTGGTTAGAACCTGGATGGGAGACCATGTGGTTGCTGAAAACTAGGTTCCTGCTGGAAGAGGCACTAGTATTAACAGTAGGGGATGTCCACCTTGTGGTCTGTGTGAGTTTTTACTGCCCCAGTGTACTAATGGGGACTCTATAATGTCAGTGAGCACCAGTCTTTGGATGAGAATTAGTGATTTAAAATCCCAGGTCCTTTGAAAAGAGAACCCTACTAAGTGTGTCCAACTCAGGGCAGTCTTTATAGTATGGTGCTGTTCCTTTTTGAGAAAAAAATCCAAGCCATCAGATGCCACAGCATTAGAACTCAGTGAATGTGCTTTAACTCTGTTCTCCTGAACACTTCACAATTATGTATATTCATAGACCAGACTATATAACATACTTCTGAGGCATCCATTGTCTGACATGGATTCTACTCTGGCACTGATCTTATTAATTTCACCCCTCTGCAGCATTCTGGGGGCTACAGCAGGACTGGTTTGATAAAGTGTTTGTACAGACAAAGCTTTATGGTGTGGTGTCATTATACAAATTGGCTAGATTTCCAGGCTCTTTAATCTGGCTAGTAAATCCACCAGATAATTATCTCATGGTCACCTACTAAAGCCAAGCAGGATTGTGCCTGGTTAGAACCTGGATGAGAGACCATGTGGTTGCTAAAAGCTAGGTTCCTGCTCGAAGAGGCACTACTGTTCACCCTGTGGTCTGTGGGGGTTTTACTGCCCCAGTAAAGTGATGGGCACTTTGTATTGTCCCAGGATAAAAATCCCAGGATATCCTTTGAAAAGAGTACCCTACAAAATACGTCTCCACATCCTGGCCAACCTTGCCCACTGGCCTTTGTCCATCATGGCCTTCTAACTATCCCCATATCATCTAAATGGCTCCATCACTCAGTCTCCTTTTTACCAATAATCTGGTGTGTGGTTTGTGGTGTGGCACAGAATGACTGCTGTAGTGTCATCCTGATGGATACTGCACACTGGTGGCGGTTGAGCAGATTACCCCCAAATCTCTAGAGCGCATTGAGTGCCCAGAAAAATGCCAAGTAAATTCCCCTTTAGCTTTTCCAAGCCTTGCTTGTTCTTGCTTGTCTTTGTGTGATGCATTGACATTGCTTATGAGGAATCCTTTAAAGTCGTCAACGTTTGAAGTGGATCAAGAATATTTTTAAAAAATTATCCTAAAACAAAAATAGGTGACGTGATGAATCACACTCAATTTTTTGACAGACACATAATTATAGTTTTGGAGGAGTTGTTGGTTTTTGCATTTGCATTTATTTAACTATTTAGCCCATCATTCTTGGGAAAGTTTCAAATCTGACTACAGATAAGGTCTCTTACAACAAGATCATTGGCAAAATCAAGGTTTTCTAGCTGTAAGAAAAGAAGGTTTGTTGGATACCTCTTTGTTTGTTAACTGTTACTTTCCCACATGATCCACTTGAGGGATCCAGAAATATTCTCACATGTCTGTCTACAACAGGGTTGTCCAAACTTGTTCCTGAAAGTGCATTGTGCTACAGAGTTTAACTTAGCTCCTACTCTTAGGGTGTACTCACACCAGGTACAGTTGCCTTGACACGTGCCGAATTGCAATTATCCCCCTCCACTCTTCCCCGACAGCCTGCACTCACACACTGCATTTTGCCTTCCGAACCTGAGCACGCTTAAGCCATCGATAATGCGACTGTTCAGTTTAACAGGAAGAGAAGCTCTCTCGCTCAGCACAGTGGACATTGCTTTAATTATATTGATTTAGTCATTTGGGATGCAGTGACATGCAGTCAAATATTTTGTGTAACAGATCCACAACTTTTGACTCTCATTTATCGTAAATGACCTTGTGCTTTCTCTCGAGCGAGGGGTTTGTGTCTTTATTAAACTATGACTTAAAATGATTAATACATCCATATGAAACCCTTAAAAATGTCTTCAGTTTCTGGCTAAGGCGCGCTTTATACTACAAAACCCAACTGAACCGCGTTCTGGTACACCTCTTGCAACCGGGCCAGGGCCAGCCAACTAAATCTTGCCTGGGCCTGATTTGGTGCACTCACACTTGTCAAACAAACCAGGAAACTCACCTGGGCACAACTCGGATAACATAGTGTGAGTGCATCCTTAATTGAACAGACCTGAACCTACAATCTAATGCATTTTGGCTCAATAGGAAATTGTGGGCAAGAGTGTTGGAGCTAGTTAGAGAGGATTGGAGGGCCAGTGGTCTACAGGGATGCCACCTTTGAATGTCTTGAAGAATGTGATCCTTTTATTGGAGCTACAGAATGCTTTTCCTATTGGTGACAGAAAAATTCTGTCTCAAAGTCTAGAGTAAAAGTTAATGTGTAGAGCAGTTTGCGGTATGAGCAGTGGAATGTTTCCCAAAGTAAGAAGTTCTGTACACCTTATTCCTCCTCTAAATTCAGCTTTTTCTTGTCTAAGTTTCAGGCCAGTTGTTTTGTCTATTCTGTGTAGAACAACTGTACAGACATCCTTTGATAGAACTGAGATCCATCCAACTGAGATTCCGTTATCAGAGCTCTGGAGATCTCCCTTCTCTGGGAGTTTCACAATGACGCCTATATTCCAGTCATTTGGGATGGTCTCTTGTTCCCAGACATTAAAGTGTTAAGGTCAGACAGCAGGCATGGAATCAGTTTCCCATTTTTCATGGTTTTGATGGAAAGCCTAAGTTCTGCTCCAATAAAGAGTGCATTGGGGGAAAAATCAAGATGGCGGACACATTTTAAATACACTCATGCAGAAGAGTGTCAATTTAAAATTGTTAAAGTACCCAGTAGTCCTGTGGTTCAATTTTTCGTTCTTACAAGAGTAAGAGCTGTTAGCTTAGCAACATGCTAATATCAAACTCATTTGAAATCAGTTTCACAATGACTTTTGTGAATTAATGCTTATGTGATGCATTTTATATTGTGTGCGTACATAGGCAGTAGATGGCAAAACAGCTCACTAGAATTTGGAACAGAGCCATTTCTCTGAGCAAGGTAGCTACTCTCTCTGCATAGACCTCATGTATACTGTAGTAATTCTAGTTAAAGGGTAAATTTCAAAAATTGTATTTAAAAAATAGCTGAGGTTACGTTTAGCTTTTTGAACAAGTAATAAGTCGTATCATCTATCTTGAATGTATCATAGACAAGCTGCTATATATTGATTGCCACTTTGGATAGCTGTGAAATTAGATTAGACTAGTTCATATCTGCATATGTTTATTTGTATGGGTCTCTCTGATTGCCTAAACTAGAAGTGGATTTTGATTTTGAGTAAATTGTTTGCTTCAATGTTTGGAGTGTAATTGTAACTACTGTATTGCTGATATTGGACATTTAGAATTTTATTCTTTTTCAAATCAGTATTGTATCTTCATTACCGTTCTGGCTCATCACTGCATATTAATGGATGTATTTGTATAACTTATTTAGTTTTTTTTTTTCTGTATGTTTAATTGTTCATCTACGTTTATGACTTATAATAGCTTGCAGGATTGATTTAACTTCATTCGATTTGCAGGATGATTGCAGAAATACAAGCATTAGTTTTTTTGTCAAAGATAATTTTTTGGTTAATATAAACAACCCAGCTCGATCTCACAATGAAATGTAACTACACATTGTCTGAAAAAATGGCTAATTCGAACAAATTTCTATGATTTCATAGATATATACACTAGATATTGCATGCGTCAATACCGCCGCCACATTTGTACAGTGCTCCCAAGACAAAAGTCATTCAACCGCACTAGTCAAGACTAAAGCCAATCTGAAGATGCTGGACTTTTGCGCTGCTTATGGGTGTAGTAACAAGCAAAGCAAACAAAGAAAGCAAAGCATAAAGGCATACCATTTCATAGGAAAGATTTCAATGGTCGAGTCCTTCGTAGCGGAGATTCATTCACAAACAAATCGCTCCCTCTGTTAGAATTAGCAGTAAAAGCAAGTGTCAAGTCAAATTTAACATGCAAGGTGGATATATATTTCCATGCACACAAACACACGCTCTTTTGATGTAAACAAAGTGATGTAAAATTTAGCATTTTCGTTATTAAAAAAAAAACAAAATTGTATACTTACCACCGGGAAAACTCCCAATCATAGATATTTGTATTTATATATCTATGGCTTCGGATGGCAGTCCTCCACTGCACCTTGGTCCCAGATTCATTTCAAAGGAGCACTACCCTGTACTAAAATGGCGGCTCTATTGACACATTTCTTCCAAGAGATGACAATAGTATTGGTGACATCTAATGTAAATATCTATGATATGATTTAATTTGTTTGAAAACGTACAATTTTTAAAAAATGGCGTGCCCCCACCCCTAAACCTACACCTCATTGGGATATCATACAAAATATATGAGTGAGATCGTACAAATTAGTTAGAATTAGTCACTATATCAAAACATTACGAATTGCCATCAGATTACATTGATCAACCCCTTAACCTCATGCCACTGAGCACTTATTAAAATGCTAATGTGCAGTAAACACATGGCCATGTTTTGATATGAGAGTACAGTGTTGTGATTTAAATGAATTTAGTGTGATTTTATTAATGTTTACCATTTGAAAATTGACAACATGTTTTTAACAAATTATCACTGATGTCAGCTGATATGTTTGGTGTTTGGTCATGTATTATTATTATTTTTTTTCTTTTCTTGAACAGTGCAAGCAACACTGTGTGTGCCTTGAGTGAAATATTGGTAACGACACATTCACTTTGCAAAACAAGTATTCAGCTCACCCACTGACCAGACCAAATATGAGAAAGAACAAACAGTATAACTCTCCATTCCAGGGATCAAAAACGTATAGAGAAGTCAAATCGTAGATTATATTTAGACTCTAGATCTAGTTACTCTTAACTATCTGATTTCAACAATTAAAAGCCTTGATATGTAATCGCAATTCTTAAGAATGTAATATGTTTTGATCTCTGTGAAATGGCATTCACCAGCATTTAGCCTGTCCGTATAAAAGACTGTACTCAACACTTTCAATATTTACTGTATGTTCCTATTTAAACAAATTCAAATGGATATGATTTCTGTTTAACTCCTTTTCTATTAACAGCATTCAATAAACATAAATGCCACCGTATTATTGACATTAAATGCTTTTATTTGATTTTTGAAGAAATTATCTATCTCATTATGATGATGAATCAGTTTTATCTGAATTATATACCATGCAATCTGAAATTGGCTGCTTTTTGAATTGTGTATTCACCGGTTTCTATCATATTTTATCATCTGACGAAAGTTACTTCACACTGCAAGTTATGGATTTCATGTTTCAATTACTCGTTTGAATAATTAAGAGTTGATCAATTTCAATTGTTCTTCACTGTTTTGATATTTGTAGACTTGTGGCTTTTCCTTTAGCGTTTTGTTTCATTTGCTTATTTGATATGATGCTACACTAGTTTGTCACGTAGCACTTGCACTGTGCAATATTTAACAGTATGAGGACTGGGGAAATGTAACCCTTTGGATATCATGTCTTTACAGAGTGTAATTGATGTTTCCTCTCTAGTTCTCAGTGAATAAAGATGTGACCAAGCCTTCTCTACTTTGTCACATTAAACACAATTTCCAGGTGACTTTTTGGTGAGTGAATAAGAGTCCATGGTGTTTTGTTGTCAAGATTCACTTTGAATACAAAAGAAAATAAAGGAAAAAATGAAAAACTACATTCTTGTTGCGACGCTTTCCACGTTTACTTTCAAGAAACCTAAATGAAGTTCTCTTGAATATTTATATTGACTTACTAGATGTATGTAATAACAATAAAAAAAAAAAAAAAATATATATATATATATATATATATATATATATATATATATATATATATATATGGCTGTGTTAACGTGTCTATCTGTGTAACAAAAGATGTGATGTGTAGAATGTGGTAATTCAAAATACAGACTTATTACCTCTAAATTTAAGAAATACGGTAGTTTACTGTAAAAATGAGAAATTACTTTTACGGTTTGTACTGTATTTTTAATGATAAAATACTGGCAACCACAGTTGCCGGTTTTTTTTTACTGTAAATTTTACAGATTTAATTTTTACAGTGTAGTTATGACGTAAAACGCCCATAATGATGCCCTAAATGGGGTGGAGTAACTTCTTTAGAGAACAACCCCATTCAACCCCAATTTCTTTGCGCCAATTATATTGTTTTCCATGCACACACATTAAAAAAAAAAAAAATCCAATATTAGTTTTGGTAAAAACATGCACTTGTTTTCCATATTAATTAAAATATATGTGAATGGCACATACAGTATAGGGCCGATGTTTACTTTACAAATATTATTGAGCATATTCAATATTCTATTCTAAAACATAAAATCACTTACAAAAGCTGACACATTCTAATATCATATATAAATCATATAAATAATAAGGCTATTTATTAAGAAATGAAACTTTATATTTATTAGGAAATGAAAAAAAATCCTAATTTAATAATAATAATAATGATGATGATGATGATGATGATTAATATTATTATTAAGATATTTATTAATTTTATTTTTTTGAAAAGTCTACTTTTACAATTTGACACATGCAAGCCACTGCAGAGATGTGCTAACCAACAGGCCCATGTCATATACAGTACAGATACTTAAATAATCTACTATAAATTAAAAGCATTAATGTATGCTGTTTTTTTTTTTGTTTGTTTTGTTTTCATAAGCTTTAGAGACTTAACATAAATTCTGCTTTTAAATAATAGGTCACCTTTAGCTTTTGTCATGAGCCGCGGCTGCATTCAAAATGACATCAATGTTTCCAAAGTGCACTGCGAAGGGAGCGCAATTGTAAACATGAAGATCTCTAAAACGGAACTGTAAAAATACTTTGAAAGCAAATTACACCTAAGAGTGATGAACTTAATGTTTTTTTTTTTTAATAAATCCAAGTTTAAGTGTTAGAATGTTCTAAACGAATAAGGCATAGGGGGGATAACTGGGAATAGAACACAGCCAGGAACTGTTTTTAACTACAGCTCCAGAGTATTTGTATTTGCAAGCGTACAAGTTTGTGGCTCCGTTTGCAAATGTTCGTTGGAACGATGGATTTGGCAAACGATGGAACTTGCGACCTTAGTTGGCTAACGATGGTTTTCGGAAACACACCTCAGACTGATGCTCAATCAACATGTCTGACAGATATGATTGTGCCAGGCCATTTTGGGATTTAAAAACCAAGAGAAGAATTTTAAAAGTGACTCTTTAGTGCACAGGCAACCAGTGCAAAGAGTGTAAAACTGTACACGTACACAAACTGTACATGTGGTCATGTTTTTTGGTACCTTTAAAAGCCTTGCAGCAGCATTTTGACTAATTGTATACGGGATAAGTTTGTCTGACTAATTCCAAAGTATAGCGAGTTACAATAGTCCAGCCTAGTGGTAATAACAGCATGGATTATTTTTTTTCAAAAAATGTTTTCTAGATATAGATTTAACTGTATTTAAGAGTCAAGCTGAAAGAACCTGGATTTAACCACTGCATTTGTCTGTTTCTCAAAGCTCAAGCCATCATCCAGAATAACACCCAGATTTTTTACCCAGGGCTTCATAGAAAAACTAGATTTTTTAAGATTAACTATAGGTGCTCTAGAAGAGTTTGATGGGCCGAACAGAATTATTTCAGTCTTACTCTCATTAAAATCTAGAAAGTTCAAAGACAACCAGGCTTTCACATCCGACAAGCATAACATAAGAGTCTCTAGCCCACTTGAACTTTGCAGGCAGATAGATTTGGGTGTCATTTGCATAACTGTGAAATGACAGACCATGTTTACTAAAAATAGAGCCCACAGGAAGTATATAAAATGAGAAATGAATAAGGGCTAAAATAGATCCTTGGGGAACACCATGACAAAGGTGCTGCCTCAGATGAATGTTCTCCAATAGTGACTTTAAAACTGTGATTGGACAGATGGGATTTAAAGTTAAACCAATCCAGGGTAAACAAGATGGCATGGTCTATTTTGTCAAACGCAGCATTAGTTAGTAATATATCATTTAAAACCCTAATAAGTGTGGTCTTGACTGAATGATACTTATGACATGAACTTATGAATGATATTCATTACTAAAGCAAAAACAAACTGACATTAGTCCCTTTCACACAGTGATACCAGAAAATTTCTGGAACAACTTTACCGGTAAATTCAAATATATGCTGTTCACACAGGCAAGGACATTCCAGAATTTTTTTAGAAAAGACCATTTACAAATCCATTTCAAAATAGCAGTAAATTCTGACATCATTAGCCACAAATGATGGTTATTGATTGAATTAGCAAGTCTGCTAAAACACTTAAACAAATGCATTTGGTTGTTCAGTGTGTGTCCATGTCAAATAAATAAAATAATAATAATAATTGAGCTCTAAATGGCTGAGCTTGCATTTGTAAACATAAAGGGAGTCACGTGGTTGATGGCTTCACTTTTATTTAAAACTTTAGCAATTTTGTCTCAAAGATGGGCCACGTGAAGGCAGAAGCGCGAAACAGCTGTTTACACATTTGACTACATCACAAATGCTGATGATATGAAGGAACACTTTCGCATGTCGAGACGTACATTTGAGTATGTGCTGCAGCTTGTGAGAGACTTTTTAAAACGAAAGACTACCAGTGTTATGCTCAAATCTGACTCACAGACGAACTTCACGTGCTTAACGCAGCTGAACGTAGATTGTGCAGGTAAACTCACAGCGGTTTATCATAAGCAGAGTTGGGTGTAACCAAGCGGCAACCTCCCGCTCTCCCTCGGGAAGCCAATACGGAAGTAACTAATACTGCAATTTATCGACTCTCCTTGGGGCTCCAGGAAAGGCGAGTCGATGAATTGCAGTTTTAGTTACTTCCGTATTGTTTTCCTGAGGGAGAGCGAGGGGTTACCGCTTGGTGTAACCGCGTTCCACAGACAGTAACGTGTTACTGTATTCTAAAAAAAATTTTTAGGAAAACAGTAATGTAACGAATTACATTTTAAATTTGTCTAATTTGATTACAGTGTAATTGTGTTACTTATGTTGTAAATATAGTTTTTAAAAGAAAAAATGCTTATTTTAAATCGCAACGTCAGTTAATAAGCATGCACTTTTAAATTGCTGGAGAACATGAGCTGAAACAGTTGCTTTCGAGAGCGGTTGCTTCTTCAAATGGAAGTAGAGACATTTCTTTGGTTTTTTAGTGTAAAAACTAAAATATCGATTGAACAGAAAGCATTCTACGGCAATAATTGTCACCAAGGAGGACAACGGCGCCAGAACACACGGCGGCCTAACTCAGCCTAAACAGGCTAAATAAAAAAAAAACATTCATGCAGGATCCGGTGGGAAAGTCTCTTCTGAATTTGAAGAGAAGCGTAGCTGCTTATGGGGCCATTCACATATTGCGTCTTTTGCGCGCACTCTCATTTCCCAGGCGCACTCAGTTGAAAACCGCAAGTCACGTGGCAAGAACTGACCGATCAGCTTTATACTTTGGAATATGTACATTTAGGTAGACTAATTACCTCAGACTTAGAACACCCAAACAATACAGTGCTTTTTCATACTATGAATGTCAATGGTTACAGGCATCCAGTTTTTTACAAACAGGTTTGGAACAAGTAAGTGATGAGAGAATTTTAAGTTTTCTGTGAACTCTAAGTCTTTTGGATATGTCAAGCTGCTGTAATGTTTTTCAGTGAATGTTAAATTACTGAAAGAGTTGCAGTTTATTTTGTATTTTTATAAGTATATTTTACATGTTTTAAAAGTAACTTCAAAGTAAAGTAATTAGTAATCTGATTACTTTTTACATGAAGCAATTAGTAATGTAATGTAGATTACAATTTTCCAGTAGTAATCAGTAGGGCCACACGGAATCTGCGCACGCAGAATATCGCAGATTTTTAGCCCATCATTGATTGTTTATTTACTTGTGTAAATGTGTGTAAATGTATAGTTATTCAGTTTTTAAATTACAGTAATATTATTGACTAATATGAATATATTCATATGATTTATTTACAAAACAGTCTGTAAAGTTATATTTTCTGTCTTTTAGTAGATATATGAGAGACTTGCTTTGTTTACCAAATAAGTGGATCTAATTGGATTTGCATTGTAAACATTAAATAAAAGTTAAAAAGGTATTACTTTTTATTTCATATATTAAGTTTTTATTTATGATACTCCTAAAATAATTCTAAATAAATCCGCAGATTTTTAACACAATTCTGCTCAGAAATAGCAAAAAATGTCCGCAGATTCCGTCTGGCCCTTGTAATCAGTAATTTGTAATTTAAAATAACTTACCCAACACTGATCATAAGCATTTTAGCGATAATTTTTTCCACAGTTGACACAAGAGAGGAACATAGAAACATTATCGGACTTACAGATTGCAGTTAAATGTGTCTAGAAAAAGGTTTCAAAAGGCATTTGTTTTCATAAACAGCAAAGATGTGAATGTGTCTGAATGTTCTGATTGGTCAGAGTAGACGTGTCACGTCAGCATTTTCAAAATGTTATCGCGCTATTTCCGGCTATTTTTCTTCTGTGTTCACACAGAGCAGCATTCTGGAAAAATTCCGGTAATATTACAACTTCTCTTGCCGTAAAATTGACTGAACGAATTTACAGATGTTTTTTGGGGGGGAAAATTGCTGGTAATTTACCGGAAAATCTGTGTGTGTGAAAGGTGCTTAAGTGTGAAGTCTGCAACACAGGCTCATTGGGAAAATGTGCCCAGGGTTACATTTTTGAGAAGCGACAAATATGTGCACGGTAGAAATGTGCTGATCAGCTGAAATGTCACCCGAATCCGCTTCTTCATTCTAATCATCCACCCGCCACCCGCCCGCACATATTATTTTATCTGATGAATATATCCGCGCCGACCCGCATCCGATCTACTCTTTAATAATCTGAATTCTTTGTTTTAAGCGAGATGATAGGTCACTGTGGATCGTTCGTTATTAACAGCAGATTTAGCTTATAGGAAAAGAGAACAAAAACGATGCCACTTCAGCCTAAACAGCAGCTATGTTATGTTAACTTTTTCTTTGCACTGTGCAGAAACAGAATAGCATCTAGCCTACTGTGCCTGAATTAGGTCTGCTCGCACTGCTTGTTGCAGGAATGCACAAGCTTCTTCTTGCAAGGCGCTGCAGTCGTGTAAATAAGCGATCTTGTTTCTCCCAGAACGATAGCTGATTTGACTCCTCTAACTGAAAGTTTGCACAGTACTCTTGCACTTCATCCATAATTCTGGGCGTCTTTCTCATCTTCACATTCTGCCAAGTCCACTCTCTGCTTTTTTGCTGGTCAACTGCTATGACCTGCGACCCACCCGCAATTAATCATAATGTATTTTTTTATTACCCGCCCGACCCGCGGATTATCCGCAGCGCCCGCGGATATAACCGCCATCCGCGCATCACTAGTGCAAGGTGGTACATATGTCTGCAAAACGAAAACGAGAAATTTCATGTATGAGAAAACGTGCCCCAGTAACGTATTTGAGATCGTCAATAATGTACTCGGCGCCCTCTAGTGAATTTTGCAAGAAAACGTAGTCCAGGGTACATTTTTGTCTGTTCTTAAAAATGTAGCCCTGGACGCATATTTTCAATGAGCCTAGGTTGCAAGTGTATGACTCACATTTGTCTGAAAAAAGTTATAAATATTATATACTGTGTGTCACTCCAAAATATCATAACTAAATGCTGCTTTTACCCTTGAAAAGAAACAATAGGGGATATGAGGAGATTTGTCTCTTCCCGTACTGATAAACTTCCGGTGAACGATTAATGTGATGTTTTTTTTTTTCATTTTATAAGGTTTCTTTCACAGCATTGATGTTGTAATATAATTAAAATATAACCAGTTAAATAGACTATGGCATTTATTTAATTCCTCAAGCGTAAAACAAGAAAAAAAAGCCATTTACATGCACGCTCCTATCAGGATCAGCAGGGTAGCGCAGAAGCTTCATTGAATATACTGGGGTAAAATAATTGTTCATATTTTAAAGACATGGCAGGCAAAAATGTAATTTAATGCAGTGTTTCTGAGATCGAATATCACTCAGCCAGTGGAGATCGCTGATTTTTAAAGAAAACATATATTGTAACTACATATAGTTCACCAGAAGCGCTTGACCCAGGTTATTGACAAATTAAAAGTCCTTCCACATGTACCCACTTTTGGAAATGAGAATCTGGGTTATGAAGCTCTAGCAGGTTTACACTAATATTGTGGGTTTAACTCTGCACTGCTATATGCCAAAGTAGAGTGTGAAATCATGTGGTGTTACAACGTTAATTATGTCGCATGCATGGCAACAGACAGCCCATTGTATAGGTCTCATATTCACATGCTTTGGACAAATAATGGAAATGGTGCACTGTATAAACAAGTGTTGGTTAAAGTAGCTTTAAAAAGTCATATAAAGTAAACTAAACGGGTCACTAGGTTATATTTAAAGGAAAGTAACTGTAAACAAGTGCTGCCTTTACACAGAAAATGACAATGACTTTGCACATAGGAACATTAACCAGCATAAAACTCAGCTTATAAGATACACATTAAACTGTTAACATCTGCATGAATATTGTGAATATGCATGAATATTATGAATGGGAAACCAAAATTACCCGAAATATGGACTCACTGTGCTGCAAAACTGATCTTTAGATGTGTTTGAGCTCCATTAGATGATGGGGGAATGTAACTAGAGATTTTTTTTTTTTCGTGCAAAACTTTGGAGTTTAATTGTTTTAGTAAAGACAATGAAGTACAGCTCTAGGCTATTAATTAGGGTAAGTGGGAAAAATAAGTATTTCAATGAGCATTTACTTGATCTGAACTAAATGTGCGAATATGGTCTTTTCATCAATGCTGAACGTTTTTGCTATTAAATATTTTAGCCATTCTAGTCATTTCAAAATTTAGCTAAATAAGTTTTAGCAAGGATGCACAGAGTTAAAAAAAGCAAATTCATTTTTTCATGCTATAAAAGTAATCAGTGTTCAGTGTAATTAGTTACATAGTAATATGAATATGTATATTCTGTAATCTAATTTAGTATACAAGTAAGGGATTACTGTTGATTTTTAGGTAATAACAGTTATGTAATTATGTTATTAATCAGTTCAGTGTAGAAAAGTTGGTAACACTTTATAATAACTACACACTATGAACCATTTAATAAGCTTTAGCAAATACTGAATTCATTATCTGTTAAGCATTAACTCTACATTAATAAGCGTTAGTAAGCAGTTTATAAATGCAGCTACAAATGCTGTATTTTTGATTTATAACCACATTTAGAATGTGCTTAATAACTAAACTTTCATACTTTAATGATTTATTTTTCATTACTAAATTAAGTATTGCATTGTTAACAAACCAGTTATTTAAGCATTGTTGGTTGTTTTTCAAGATTATTCAGAATGAGTTAGTAAATGATTAATAAACTATTAAAATTAACAAAAGAAAGAAACTCATAAAGGTTTAAAACAAGTAAAGGGTCAGTAAATGATGACTGAATTTCAGTTTTAGGTGAACGATAATATTTTTATATAGTTTTTTTTTACGTTGTTATATGGAAGTCAATGGTTCAAGGTTTCCAACATTTTTCAAGATATACTCTTCTGTGTTTAACAGAAAAAAGAAATTCATACAGATTTGAAACAAACAAAGGATCAGTAAACGATGACAAAGTTTTCGGTTTTGGGTGACTGATGTTATTATTTTACAATGTTATATGCAAGTAAAGGAGTTCCACAGGGTTCAGTACTGGGGCCTCTTATTTTATATACATAAATATTATTGATCGAAATATCAAAAATGCTAATCTTCATTATTACGCTGATGATACAGTCATATCTATCTATAAATCTAGCCCTTTCTTAACTACAGATTGCTTTTAATGTATTTCAACAAACTAGTTTTAAATGCAGATAAAACTTGTTTTATTTCAAATTCAAAAAGCTAGCTTCTATTACTACTACACATGGTGCAGAGATTGAATTGGTGTCCCAGTACAAATATCTTGGAATTTTAATTGATGATACACTTTAAGTGCTTACATTCAGCATGGGTGAAAAAATTAAAAGGCTTCTATTTTAGAATTAAGAACTGCCTTTCTTTTGATGCTAAAAAGAAGCTGGTTGATGCAACTTTTATGTCGATATCAATATGCATGCTTTGTCTCAAAGTCTGCATGCACTGGATACTGTTTACCATTGTGCACTAAGATTTATAACTAATTTTAAATCCCTTACTCATCGTTGTGTGGTTGATCTACTTTGTCCATTCGTAGGCTCAAGCATTGGCATATTCTTGTTTACAAATCTATACTGGGTTTACTCCATCATATCTACAGAATTACATTCGTAAAAAGCCTGTCCTTAACTATGGCCTTCGGTCACAGAATATTTATTTACTGTCTGTTCCTAAAGTGCATATTGAGATGGGAAAAAAAGGCTTTTAAATACGCAGCACCTTTTGCATGGAATAATCTATGAACAAAGTTACAGTTTAAAGAATTGATTTCACTAAATGCTTTTAAAAAAGTAAAAGTGATTTAGAAATTGAAACAGGCTTGTAGGTGTTTTGAATAGTTTTTTTTTGTCAATGTGTGATTCTTGTTAACTGTCAATTGTTTTTTGTTTGTTGTTTGTTTGACCCATGTGGCATGTATGCTGCCTAATCTTGGCCAGGATGCTCTTGTAAAAGATATTTTTAATCGCAATGTGTCTCTTCTGGTAAAATAAAGCTTATAATATTAATAAAGTCAATGGTTCCAGGTTTCCAACATTTTTTTTAAAATATGTTATTTTGTGTTCAACTAAAGAAATAAGTTCATAAATGTTTGAAACAAGTAAAGGGTCATTAAATGACTGAATTTGGGTGAGCTATCTCTTTAATTGCGTTTTTAAGTGACTTATTACCCGGTAATACTCTCTGTTGTCCACTAGAGCTTGCACATGTCACAAAACTCGCTCGCATGCGGGGAACACTTTTTTTTAGAAGACAGACAAAGAATTACATGCATCTCTTCTATCCTCCGCTTACATTATGAGCCTTAAGGAGGACTGCGAGCTTTAGATAAACCAGTCACCCCCCAAAAAAATGCAGAGCCCTCTCGCGCCCCCCTTGTCGCAGTGATGGTGGACTATATGGACATTTCCACGAATGCGGCTCTCTTCTGGCACTTGGAGCGGCGTGACCACCGCACGTCCCACTGACTCGCGGATCTGAGCAGATGTCTGCTCCACTACCGACACCGGGCCACCTCCTCTGCAAACCCAAATGGCTGTTCGCGTCGCGGGAATCTGGAGACATTTGCGCAGACTGAGCAGCAGCGTCCTGCGCTCCGGAGACTGGAGGAGAGGATGCTCGTGCACAGGGATGCGGAGCGCTAAACTCTCATCTTTAGCAATATTCCTACTTTTATTACACAACGCGCAGGCTTCTGACGGTAAGGCGACGTTTGTTATGTTATACCAAGACTTTAAAATACTGCGTTTCCACCAGAGATTTATTTATTTATTTATTTATTTATTTATTTATTTATTTATTTATT
>CAIGQZ010032997.1:15093191-15107217 GCA_903798205.1 Danio tinwini
TTATTTATTTATTTATTTATTTATTTATTTATTTATTTATTTATTTACCACAATTACAAGACCAGTATAAACCCTTTAGGTATTGAGAGTGTGTTGTGAGACCATGTTCCTCTTCCACTGCCCCACACTTTCCACTGAACATTAAGCTAAGGTTATATGCATTCTTGTTTTGTCAAATTTGTTGTAGAAAGCATGCAGTAGCCCATTTTATGTCATTTAATGCAATTGGTTCTAAAATAAATTCAACATTACACCCAATTGCCTACTTTTTCAAGTGAAAAGTCTATAAACGTCACACATTACATTAATCATTTTTTATTATACTTAAATATTTTAAATATAGGCGATGCAGTGGCGCAGTAGGTAGTGCTGTCGCCTCACAGCAAGAACATCGCTGGGTCGCAAGTTTGAACCTCGGCTGGGCTGGGTCAATCGGCGTTTCTGTGTGGAGTTTGCATGTTCTCACTGCGTTCGCGTGGGTTTCCATGTTCTCACTGGGTTCGCGTGGGGTTCGGTGCTCCGGTTGCTGGATAAGTTGGCGGTTCATTCCGCTGTGGCAACCCCAGATTAATAAAGGGACTAAGCCGCAAAGAAAATGAATGAATTTTAAATATATACTTACACATTAACTTGAGTAGCTATGTTTTCCTATGCTGTCTCTTTCTCTGATGCAGTGGTGTTCTTTTTTAAATATATGCTCATAATTGCTATAACTTTGCATGAGCACATCAAGTTCAGCTGGAGAAAGAAATGCTGGTCTCTTTTTTTTCAGATGTTGCCACGGTGACTCGTAATATCTGCGCTCTATTGATAATGCCTTTTTATAGCTGCGATGTGCATGCTTAACACTGAGTCTACTCAGACTTGATTGTCCTTACTCTGATCAGCTGTTCTAAAACTGAAAACTCTGTTTTTAATCTCTCGGTAAGTCAACTCAGAGTTCAAGTTTTAAACTTAGAGTTGGTTGAACCTCCTTACTGAAACAGGCCCAATGTGTATTGTTTTAATTATTATTTGATGTGCTTAATGTCAAGTGGTGACTGACTTTTTATGTTAAAATTGATATTTTTTATCTGTATTGTAGCAAAAAAAAAGAAAAGAAACTGTAGCTTTAATTCAGTGTGAGGGTACAGGAAATGTGCTGGGTTACACTTTGTTTTAAAATGTCCTTGTTACAGTGTCTTATAGAGTATTTCAGCACTGCCCTATAGTTTCCAAGACTTTCCATTATAGTTTAAAATATTTACAATATTAGAAGGAAAAAAAAAAGATATATAAAATGCTTACGATAAACCGTTGAGTTTATCTGCATTCAGCACATGAATAAGTTATCCTGTGAGTCAGATTAGAGTAAAACAATGGTATTCTTTTGTTTCAAAGAGCATCTTACTAGCCAAGGCTGGACTGGGGCAAAAAAAATCGGCTCTGGCATTTTGAGCCAGAGCAGCCCACTATATACAATCAAAATGCTATCCATCTGTACATGTCCAATAAGTTTATCAACTCCTATTTTATAAAAACACCAAAGCCACATATATGAAATAAATAAAAGACCATCTCCATTTAATTTCTGTATACTGTCGATAAAGATTTTTGCTAGGTTCTAAAAAATGCATTATTCATCCATTCATTCATTTTCCTTCGGCTTAGTCCCTTATTTATCAGGGGTTGCCACAGCGGAATGAACCACCAACTATTCCGCATATGTTTTATGCAGCAGATGCCCTTCCAGCCACAACCCAATATCGGAAAACACACACACACACACACACACACACACACACACATACACATACACATACACACACACACACACAACACACACACACAACAGCCAATTTAGCTTATTCATTACACTATTTACTCAGCGTATATTAAATTATAAACAAAACAAAAACTGCCTGCTGATGCATGGGTAAATCTTTAAAGGGAACATTGTACTTTATAACCTCATTCACCTCATCCTGCTAGCTGTTTCACTATCTTAACAATGAAAACATAATATAAGGAAATTTATTTCATTTTGATATGAGCTTCATCTTCACTCTATGCATATTTATAACAAAACAGATCCTGTAACACAACTTCA
Organism: Danio tinwini; assembly: GCA_903798205.1. Classification (NCBI taxonomy): domain Eukaryota; kingdom Metazoa; phylum Chordata; class Actinopteri; order Cypriniformes; family Danionidae; genus Danio; species Danio tinwini. The sequence continues at coordinate 15,095,281 of CAIGQZ010032997.1, forward strand.
CCCCTTCTCTTTTGCTGAATATCAGTTTTAATAATCAATAATGGCCATTATAAAAGTATAGCGCACTATACATTTATACAATAAAAGGCAAGCAATCAGTCAATGTGCAGAATCAGTGTACATGGTTACATAAATTAATATATTCACTTATCTTTGCACTCAGCCAAAACAGAGTTTCCTGAGAACAAGTAATAGATTCAAAAGACCGAAGAGTCGCTAGATAGAGACAACAAGATGAATTCAATATCACGTTTAACAACTATAGTGAGGTGAGATCTAGCAGTAGATTTTTGATGAATTGTCCGACATGCACTGTACTCTCACTTGGAGTTTTATGCTCAAAGCACCCGCTGACCTACTGGCTGCAGCTCATGACAGAGTGTGTGTGTGTGTGGTCATGTGATGTGCGTTTTTAGCCGTGTAGTATGAACAGAGAACTTTTCAGAACTGCTAAATGAAACGCTAGTGTGTTTCCTGCTATTTGTCTGCGCCTCCCTTCCGTTTCTTCTCCATCTCTCTGACTCTCGACTATTTTGACAAATACACACCGACGTTGCACGCTCACACAGAGCCCAAATAGGAGTTTGTGATTGGGTCAGCCCAATGTCAATAAAGAAAAGAACCAATGGGCTGCAGATTATGGGCCAGTCTGTCCAAAAAAAAAAAAAAAACATCTTACTTTCAAAGCATCACAGATTACAGTATCGTCAATTGATTAGGCAGAGAAAAAAAAACAGATAGGCTGCTAAGCGTTTTATGGGCCGATAAGATCATAAAAGCATGATTAGCCTGGCCCAAAAACTACGCCGGCTCAGCAGGAAACTGCCCGGTCTGCCAGATGGCCAGTTCGCCTCTGTTAAAAGCGTTTGCACACACTCAGATGTACATTTCAACATGTGAAGTGTTCCTCCATATCTCTTCATCGAAGTTGTTCAGCATACTTATCCATCCACATAATTGGCTATTTCTAATTTGGTGTAAACAAAACAGTTTTTTAGCTGCGGTTTGCACTTCTGCCTGCGTATGCAAGCGACATTTTTTTTTTAATATAGTTCAACATGACACAGGAGTGCAGTTTTTCCTGCCCCCTGAATTGATTGACAGCCACGTATTAACATGTCTCCGTAGTAAGGCATATAATTGTGTTCACAGAACAGGATTTGTAAAGAAACTGGGCTTAAAAGATCTGTTCCGACTCTCTGTGATCAGCTGCACCCCAAGAATGAGTTTTATAAGTAAAAAAAAATAAAAAGAAAACAGTACATGTTTGTAATAAAGACAGTAAAATGGCAGTGTAATTCATAACCGCTGGAATCACCACAACTGCATAGTGTCAGTAAACGTGTGTGCGTATACTGCAAACTTTGTAACGACATTTGTGTGACATATCGTTTCAGAAAGGCTTGAACAAACACCAATAATACATCAAATAAACTTACTTGGTATTTTTGGCTAATGAGCTGGATGACTGCTTCATCCGTGTCAGTCTCTGTCACCGACTGCTGTTTATCTGACAGATGAGAAGCAGACACCCACATGGGAATGGTGGGCGGGGAGAACCAGCTCATTTGCATTTAAAGGCACATGCTTTAAAAACAGCTACACTTTGCTCTGAGCGCAAAATGGGCATATTCCGCATTGTATATTAAATAATTGGATGGATGTTTTGAGCTGAAACTTTACAGGCACATTCTGGAGACACCAAAGATTTATTTTACATTTTGTAAAAGGGGTAAAATAGGAGTCCTTTAAATAAAGGTGAAACTATCAACTAAAAGACTTACCTTTTTCGTGTTTACAAATACAAGCACAGTCATTTAATGCTTGTTTCTTGTTAATAATGACAGAATTGACCATTTGTAGCATTTTAATGCTTTTTTTTTATACATCCTTTACAGCACTTTTATGAATTCAGTTCTTCTCTTTGGGCAATTTCCCTAAGCAATGCTTTTCAGATTTGCAGAAATGTAAACAGTGCCCTCTAGTGGATTTTTCATCTTAACCATGAAACAAAACGTACCTGGAGAAACATATTTTATGTTTCGCTTATGTTGGCTGAGGCACATATGTCCACTGAGCCTGGGCTGCTTCTTAAAGGCCCATACAAACGCACACACAGACAGTACAGAAACCTGTCCCAATTGTTCATGCACTGCTCAGCTGCATTCCATTACACAGCACTCTGTTGTAAAGATGACAAAAAGGTTCAATTAAGTAAAACCCTTAGGTTGCTCTCCCTCAGCCATCTACTAATGATTTATTTGAGATCTCCAGTCAAATTGAAGCAGGCAGGGTTTACAGATCACAGAGATATACACTCAAAAAATAGCATTTGCTGTTTGTTCAAACTACTTATTTAAAATGATCTGCAACAACAGTGTTTTTAGGACAACTTGTGAAAAAACTAATAAGCTAACTTAATTCCTTCACGTTATCTCAACACAAATTGATTGTGTGAAACCCAGCATTGTTTACTGTATAGAGTGCAACTTCCAGTGTAAAGTATCAGTTTAATTTTGACAGAGGCAAGACTGCAGTGATGGAACATCTAATAAATGACAACGATTTTACAATAGAATTGCAATGTAAATATAAGACTATATATTACTCTAGAATTGCTTCACAAACTCAACCCAAACAATCTAGATCAATGCATAAAGTTCATTTATAAATTAATTTCGAGAGGATCACATGCTTTTGATTGACCACACCTGGTCCTGCATTAACAATGCATGATTCACCAATCAGATTATTCCTAACTCACCATAAATAACCAGAGTTTCTTACCTAAGTTATCTTTGTCTTGAAGAATCCTTCCTCCCACCCCTATTCCTCCCCCTTTCCCTGACAGGGCAGCACGGTGGCCCAGTGGTTAGCACTGTTGCCTCACAACAAGAATGTCACTGGTTAAAATCCTGCCTGGCTAGTAGACATTTCTGTGCGGAGTTTACATGTTCTCCCCGTGTTTACGTGGGTTAGCCCTGGGTTCTCCGGTTTTGTCCCACAGTCCAAGACATGCAACATAGCTGAATTGACCAAACCAAATTGACACCATTATTGATCTCTTAATCAGCAATTCCTAATTGCTTTCAACCATTAATAAGTAGGGGAGTTCTTGAGACCTACCTGAGCTCAAACTCCCCTTTCGCCCTACAAACGGGAGAGAACCTTAGGCTCGAGGATCTTCTGAGCTCAGGGCTCTCTCCCGGGGCAGCATGCCAAACACGCTTTGTAATCAATCATCAGCTAAGTATAAACTCTTGAAATGTAATGTAGTAGGAACTTTATATCGTTGTTCATGAAAGTGTTCTTTGGTTAAACATTTTGTTGAGAAAGTTTTAAACTTTTTATCTATGTTATTAAAAGAGAATATTTCTAAACGTACAAAACTCTTTTACTTGCTTAGATAATAAATGGATGATTTTTTTTTGAGTTTAAAATACTGTAAGTGAATCATATAATTATGTAACTCAAATCTGGTTTTAGATCTGGTCATAGTTGTGTAACCGCTACAATTAAGGTTCTCAATGGTATTATACAGTATATGCCATTGATAGCAAGGAGTATTGTGTAGCTGCATTTGTCGATCTAGCAAAAGCTTTCGACTATGTGGACCATGAATTTCTACTGGATAGGTTAAGATATATTGGACTATCTGAGAGCTGTCTGGTCTGGTTCAGGAACTACTATTCTAATCGTCTACAATCAGTAAGGGTTGAGGGGCTTCTGTCAGATCCCCTGCCACTTCAGAAAGGGGTTCCACAAGGTAGCATATTGGGGCCTACACTTTTTAACATTTATGTTAATGATATTGCGTTAACACTTTATAATATATACACACTATGAATCATTTATTAAGCATTAGCATCTAGTGAATTCATTATTTGTTAAGCATTAACTCTACATTAATAAACGTTAGTAAGTAGTTTATAACTGCAGCTACAAATGCTGTATTTTTGACTTACAGTATAACCACATTTATAATGTGCTTAATGATTGTACTTTCATAATTTGTGACTGGCTGATTTTTCACTACTAAATTAAGTATTGCATTATTTACGAACCATTTGTATTTCAGAGTAGTTGGAGTTTTTAAACTCATTCAGATGAGTTAGTAAAGGATTAATAAACTATTGAAATTAACATTTATATATCTTTTTTTACAGACATATAGTAATGGTTACTACTGCATGTATGTTAATAAATGCTTTATTAACTCAACCATGCAGTTTTGTGACCAAATCTAAAGTAAGGACTATTTATGCTTTATAAATCCCTTATAAATGACAAATAAAGGCTTGGTATAAAATGAACGATAATCTTTGCAATTTTATCTAAAAAGTTAAATTACTGTACTTTAATCATTGCTGAATAGCAGGAGTGTCAAAATATGACAAAATTGGATAAAACAACAACAATATAATAATTCAACAATATAGGATGCACTGTTTATACTGTACAGTAGTTTTATTTTAAATAAGGTTGCAAAGATTTATTTTTTATTTGATGCAGTTTCATTTGTGTATCTTTAAATAAATAGAAAGTAATAATGTAGTTTATTTTCTTTTTTCCTGTTTAGAATTTAACTGAGACTTTAATTGTCATTTATAAGGGATTTATAAAGCATACATAGTCCTTACTTTAGATTAGGTCACAAAACTAGATGAAGTTGAGTTAGTAAAGCATTTATTAACATACAAATTAACTATTAGTATATGCCTGAATAATAAGAATTATAAATGTTAATATTAATAGTTTATTAATCATTTACTAACTCATCTGAATGATCTTAAAAAAAACACCAACTATGCTTAAATAACTTGTTTGTAAATAATGTAATACTTCATTTAGTAATGAAAAATAAATCATTAACAAAGTATTAAAAGTACATTCATTAAGCACATTATAAATGTGGTTGTAAGTCAAGAATACAGCATTTGTAGCTTCAGTTATAAACTGCTTACTAACGCTTATTAATATAGAGTTAATGCTTAACAGATAACTATTTGCTAATGCTTAATAAATGGTTCATAGTGTGGAGTTATTATAAAGTGTTACCAATATTGCTTCTGCTGCAGGTGATTCTTACATACATTTATACACTGATGATACCATCATTTATACATCTAGTTCTTCTCTGACTAAAGCACTTTTTTCACTGCAAGCTATTTTTAAGCATTCAACGTGCTTTTACCAATCTTCATTTAGTTTTAAATACTATTAAAACTAATTGCGTGGTTTTTAAAGAGCCCCTATTATGGGTTTTTGAAAATGACCTTCCATGCAGTGTGTGACACAGCTCTAAGTGAAGTGAAATATCCAGCTAAGGCTTAAATCTGAAAGTGCGCAGTGTTTAAAACTACTGATTCATCTATAAAAGAGTCGACTCAAAGTGCTTTAAATTAATCGACTTGATAACGAGTCTTTAGCCATGCCAGTGAGGTCGATACAAAACTTAAATAAGCCCATTTGTTGCACGCGCAAACTCAGAAAAATTAAAACCCCCGACCCCGCCCACAAACACAGTACCAGGAAAAAGACGACAAACACTATAGCAGAACCCGGTTGAATAATGTTATGAAGACGGTGTGCTCAGCTGAATATTATTGGAAGTGTGAGGGAAAAATAGTGTTATTTTCCCTACCCAAAGATGAAACTGTGAAGAGTCAGTGGTTGAGGTTTATTTTTGCAAAAATACCACAGCGTTATAGCACCTGCCTTGTGCTGTGTTTCCGTAATTTTTCTGACAAGTGAGTCAGCAATCTACATGCTTACAATGGGGGATTCCTCAGCAGTTTGTTACAGGAAGGATCAGGAAAGACCATATGGGTCTTTGTCAGAGCTTGACAGGAACTTTACAGTACACAGTTCATGTATCAGTTTGGGAGGAATGGTTGAATATATGGGAGTTTTCCGGGAGAAATGACAAAACGAGAGGGTGGTGGAAGATGGGCCTGAAATATGGGAGACTCCCGGGAAAAAACGGGAGTGTTGGCAGGTATGCTCACATATACACTCTGCATTCTGACTACTTTAATATTGTTGTTAAGCTGTGGTGGGCATTTCCCTCTGTTTCACGCTGAATGCTGTCAACCAATCGCAACAGACTGTCATAGGTTCAATCAGCACAGATTAGCCTCATGCAAAGAAGGGGTTTGGGAGCAAATGAATCGCTGAACAAATAATATGGAATCGTTGGGATAATTCGGTAAAAATAAATGCATATTATAAAGTGTTTTTTTTTACCTTGCATGCATATCAGCCTGTTGTTGGAGCCCCCAAAACCAAAATATTATCTTTTTTATGCATATTAGGGGCTCTTTAATAGAAATTGACCACATGTGGATGTTTCCTCCTAAAATTTCCTCATTGGATGGTACTGATGGTACTTTGTTGGCTGCCACAAATATCTTGGTATCTGGTTAGATCAGGGGTGTCCAAACCTGGTCCTGGAGGGCCGACGTCCTGCAGATTTCAGCTCCAACTTGCCTCAACACACCTGCAAGGATGTTTCAAGAAAGCTTAGTGAGAGCTTGATTAGCTAGACCAGGTGTGTTTGATTGGGGTTGGAACTAAACTTTGCAGGGCACCGGCTCTCCAGTACCGAGTTTGGACACCCCTGGGTTAGATGGTAAACTGTCATTTGAAACTCACATAAATGAATTGCTCAAAAAGGTTAAAGCCCATAATGTTTTTTTTTTTTTTTTTACAGAAACAAATCTTCCTTTACACACTCTTTAAAGCAGCATTTGGTCAAATTAACAGTATTATCAATTCTGGATTATGGGGATTTAAATTTACTGATCAGCTTAAAAAACTCTTCTTCACAAACTGGATGCTATTTACTATGCAGCAATTCGTTTTGTTACTGGTGCACCATTTAACTTAATTAAATTAAATTAAATTAATTAATTTCAACTGTATTCTTTATTCAATTGGCCTTCTCTTCAATCACGTCGACAAATTCTTTGGTTTCTGTTAATTTACAAAACTCTTATTGGAAAATAACACTATATTTACAGTCACTTCTTAACATTCAGGAAACATGTCAAAATCTGCACACTAGTAGTTTTATTAACCTTTTCATACCCAAAGTTCGCACTTTATTTGGTCGCTACTCTTTTCAGTTTTCTGCTGATGATGCTTGAAATTAAAGCTCAACACTTTCATTCCACTATCATCCTTTAACAATTCAATCCAGTCAATAGTACAAGATCACTGTGCTTGTCTTTAGTTTTTCCTTGGTTTTATATGTTATTATCTGCATTTGTGAAATTGTTATTGTATTGTGTCCCTGCTGTTTTTTACTGTATCTGCTTTTTATGTTGCCTCTTGGCCAGGTTGTCATTGCAAATGAGAACTGGTTCTCAATTGACTTACCTGGTTAAACAAAGGTTATTATTAAATGTGAAAACACAAGCATTGTTTTGTGCTTACCAGGGACGTGCAGACTTTTTAAGGGGCAGTGGCTCAAATGGAAAAAGGGCACTTTTTATTAAATAATAGTAATAATTGTAATTTAATAAATAAAATATAATATAATGAGATTATTAAGGAGATTTCACCCTAAATTCACCATATACTCACCCTTAAAAGGATAGTTAATTCAAAACTGAAAATTATGTCATCATTTACTCACTTTTTACTTGTTCCAAACCCATTTGACTTTTTTTTTCTTCTGTTGAACACACAAAATAATATTTTGAAGAAAGCAGGAAACCTGTAACCATTGACTTTCATGGTATTTGTTTTTCCTACTCTGAAAGTCAATGATTTCAAATTTATAGCTTTCTTTAAAATATCGTTAATTCGTTAGTGTTCAACAAAATAAAGAAACAAAGATTTGGAACCACTTGAGGGTGAGTACATTTAAATGTTTGGGTGAACTATCCCGTTTCAATCTATTATTTTTGTTTGAGATTTTTTTTCTGTTGAACAAAATAAAATATGTTGAAGAATGTAGGACACACTGATAACCAATGACTTCCATAGCTTTCCTATATGTACACGTTTTATAGCTTCAATTGACATTATATATTCTGTGTGACTGCAAAAACAAGAGGGCAATATTTTCACTATCCAGCTGCCGTTTCTCCATTGCATTAGCCTGTATGCCTATGATATTGCCCTGGCTAAACTTTAGCTAACTTAGCTAGCTAATCAGGAGGATGTTAGCAAGACAAAATAGCCTATTTGCTTTGGAACTTTTGGATAAATAGCTGACGTTAAATTTGAGCCTCAGCTAGTCTTTTGTTAACCGTTACTCACCTCCACACAATACAGATGAATGACGGATGAATTTACATCGGCGGATCTGTCGATCATATCGTGCTGCCGTAATGGAGGTCAGCTAGTAATTGATGTTTTACACACTCCGTCTGCAGTGTGTGTATGGGTCGGACTGTAAAGCTATGGCCCAGATGCAGTCCGTGTGCAATGCGGATGCAGGAGTTGGCATAGGCGCTGATAGATTTTACTCCACTGTTGACACCTTACGTTTGAGGTGAGAGTACCAATGTAAATAGAGTTTTTGTTAGAGCGTTCGCCTCGCATGTGGCTTTTCTTTCCAAATCGTCGGTTTGAGGCTCGCTTGGAACAGCTAGACTAAAACCTAGATATACTTAAAATTTTTTTTTTTTTTTTATTGTTTGACAGGGAAAGTGGTCCTTAAATAGAACACGCATTAACATACATATATTATACTATTAGTAGTATTTAAAAAAATAATTATTATCCCCAGGAAAAAAGGGCACTTTCTCTCCAGGAGAGGAGCCCCCACCTCTGCACGTGCCTGGTGCTTACAACTAGACAGACAAATACAAGTGAATTGTGAAATAAGAAAAAATATATTAATACTTTATAATATTATTTGAACGTAAATCAGTTTTTATTATTATTATTATTATTATTATGAGCAAAAAATACAATTATGAAGGAAAAATTCAGAGGAAAGTCTCATAATGATAGACTATGTGTATGTGTGTGTGTTTGAGAATCTGCTTTATCTGGGTCACTGTGCTGTGAGTAAGATAGATCAGTGTTTGGCCTGTTTCAATATATTTCTCCCAAACATTTCTAGCATAGGAGAAAGTGGTCTTGGTTTCCTTATTGAGGGTTTTTGGGTAGTCATGTTCATTTAAAGCAGGGCTATTTATTTTTATATTCAAGATTATTATGGGGGCCAGTTCATGAAAAGCATCCCAAATGAGGGGCTGGAGAGATATGAGTTGCAATATGAGCGATGACACAACAGCACATAAGAGCCCATATGTTTATTTATTTATTTATTTATTTTTTAGGAAACCTACATTAAAGTGTTAATATATTGTATTTTGAAACTAAATAATATCACTGCATTATACAATAGGCTTTTTTTTACACACATTAAAATGTTGTAAATCAAAGCACAACAAAAGCAGTGCATTACTTAAGTAGGCCAAGAGCATAGAATCACCAAGAGGCGACACTCTAGTGCGATTTGGGAAACCAGGCAGCCATTTTGGAATGAAAACTTCAATATAACAACAGCATATTATAAGTCTGTAAAATAAACTGTTAAAAGTGCTGACGATTGTGATAGTAAGTGTTGTATTGTAGTCTTTCAGGTTGTATCTCAGCTTTAATGCACTTTTTAAATAAATAAATAAATAATAAAGCAGCTGCTTGCCATCGTGACAGCAATAAATCCAATGGGCAGCCGATCACTTTCACTCCAAAATGGTGGAATCCGGGGCTGTTGCTGGGCGCTGATGTTGCAATGGAACGTTATATTGAGTGTCGCCTCTTAATCATTCTAAGCTCTTTGAGTAGGCTTATTCTGCTTTCAGACACATATGTTATGTTTTGAACTGCATAACAATTATGGATACAGCAATTATAGATTTTGGTTGTACAATTACATAGTCTGAAGAATAATCATGGTTTCACGGTTATCACTTCTAATGTAAATTTGAGCTTTTAATTAGGTAAGTAGTTAAATGAACTGTTGTTATCATCTGTTATCATCATTTTAATTATTTGTAATAATTCGTCTAACATATCTTTTGTTTACATTGCACTGAAAGCCACGCACAACTCTCACTGCTACGGCATGAGATGTTTTCTGCTCGGTGCGCCTGTCGCTCCACTTGCGCACGCAGATTGGCATATGTTCTTACATTGGAAATAACGAACTTGCGTGCAGAAAAGACGCGATATGTGAATGGCCCGCTGCTATAGTTAATCCAGTGTGTGTGCGTATTAGCTTTGGAACTTTAAACTAGCGCACAGGTGGCATAACTTTGTTTAGCTGCAGCAGTTTCATTCTGTACAACAGAAACACGGAGTTGAGTATCCTTTATTATTAAGTATCCAAATGTTTTTGGCTGCTCACACCTCTCACTTAATGTCAGGTGACTCACGCCAAAGTCCCTTTAAGGCAAGTCATTTCACTTGGCGGGCTACTTTGAAACGCCTTTCGGGCAGTATTTCATATTACGAATAACCAATAAAATTAAACAACAACTGTCTATTTGGTTTCATTTCTAAATGTTCATATCACACAAAATCTGCAGAAACTCACGTCTGGTCTGAGCTTCTCTCCCTTAGAATTGTCATTCTATATCAATCGCTGATTGGTTCCTGCATTAGAAAGCAGGGCTTCATTCACCATATTGACAGTTACACTTTTCCTCATTTAAAAGTATACAAGTGACACGTCTTGTGTATTCTATAAGCTGTGTCTCATTTAGAGGCTGCATCCTCCGAAGGATGCATTCTAAGTGCGCTGCATAATTGCCACCAAATGCGTCATTCGTTTCCCAGGTAATGAAGGACACAACCTGTGGATTCTTCACGGCTTGAACCTCTAAAGATTCATTGTGGTCTGATAACGGCAGGACGCTTTTAAAAGAAAACTCCAGATTAAATGTATGAATTAGGTTTTATTTTACATGGATATGTAAACACGTGTTAAAAAAACAAAAAGAGTATGACATGTCTTACTAAAGAGTGTTTATGTGTACATGTATGGATCGAAGGAAATATATTTCCAGCTTTTATAAACCTCGATTTGCCTTTAGATTGCTTAAATAAGTTTTAAAATCACTTGGAAAAAAGTCATTACAAATTTTATTAGCACTTACTAACAGCAGCTGTTAGGGCTGCTAGGTGATGAGATCTGTCCTCTGTAGGCTAGATCGTCTCATTTCAAAATGCTCGGTTCGGCCTGTGTGGACTTCGAAGGACTCACCTTTGAAGTTGATGCGGTCTCTGAAATGAGACACAGCTATAGTCTTTGCTCACGCTCTGTGCTGCCTTCAATTGCAGCTTTTGCTGTATTGAATAGACCAGGGGTGCTCAACCCTATTCCTGGCGATCGACCTACCTGCAGTTTTCAGTTGTAGCCCTTATCAAACACACCTGCCTGTAATTATCAAGTGCTCCTCACGTTCTAAATAATTGGTTCAGGTGTGTTTGATCAGAGCTGGAGCTGAAATCAGCTGGAAGGTCGATCGCCAGGAATAGGGTTGAGCACCCCTGGAATAGACGCACATCACTTCATAACTATAGCGGTCGTTTTTTGACTGAACTATATTTATTTTTGATGTCTTGGTCACACTATTTGGAGGGCCAGAACAAATTGCCTCAGGGCCAAATTTCACCAAATTAATAGCCCTGATCTAAGGCATTTCAAACTACTAAAATGTCAATAAAATTCACTTTGTTAAACTGTAGACTTGAATTTTAAACATCTGGAGTTGACAGAACATTGCTCATAATGCAATATTCACAACCATAAATAAACAAAAAACACTTGTGAATCACAAAAACGGAAACTGTTCATTAACAGTATAGACTAACACTTGTGCAGGGATCCTTTGCAGCATAAAATCTTCCAAGGGTGTAGGTTTGCACTTGACATTGGTGGGGACGGGTGATATAACTGTATATATATAT
>CAIGQZ010032997.1:15112217-15130054 GCA_903798205.1 Danio tinwini
TATATTACATGTGGGTCAAGATAGGCCAAACTTCCATGGCCCACATATCAATTATTAACATCTGGGCTAAATACTACATTTTAGATCTGGCCCAAATATTGTGTACCGCCTTAAATACCACCTCTGGCAAACCAGGGCCCACATGCTGTATGACAGTGCCGGATGAATCCCTGCTGTGCCAGATTCATGCCAAATCTGGGCCAGAATTATTTGCTACATGGGAAGACTTGTCACTTAATAGTGGAAAAAAAATGTATATTGTGTATGACTCCCATGAGCTTTGACGACTGCATCCATACATCTCTGCAATGACTCAAATAACATATTTATAAAGTCATCTGGAATGGCAAAGAAAGCATTCTAGCAGGACTTCCAGAGTTCATCAAGATTCTTCAATGCATCCTCCATCATCTTACCCCAGACATGCTCAATAAGGTTCATGTCTGGTGACTAGGTTGGCCAATCTTGGAGCACCTTGACCTTTTTTGCTTTCAAAGAATTTGCCCTCTCCTGTGGTTTGTAATGTAATGGGCAGCAAAATGTCTTGATACCTCAGGCTGTTGATGTTGCCATCCACTCTGCAGATCTCATGCACACCCCCATACTGAATGTAACCCCAAACCATGATTTTTCCTTCACCAAACTTGACTGATTTCTGTGAGAATCTTGGGTCCATGCGGGCTCCAATTGGTCTTCTATAGTATTTGTGATGATTGGGATGCAGTTCAACAGATGATTCATTGGAAAAAAGATCCACCTTTTGCCACTTTTCCAAATGATTAACTAGAAGTCAAGTAATTTTTTTTTTGCTCTTACAACTGGGATTGACAAGAAGACTTTTGTCAGGAAGCGAAAATGTGAAATGACTGAACTTATGCACATGAGCCTGAAAAAATGACACTGAAACTGATGAAACTGAAGTTTTGCTTTTCACAGTGTCATGCCACAAATTAATTTACCAGCCAATCAAGAGCTCCCCTGACTTTAAACTTCAGTTTTAATTATCATTACTTAATTTTGAGTCACATTTACATCCTATATCCTTCAATACAGAATGCAATAAACATTTTGAATGCATATCACTGACTTTTTTTGTTTATTTCTGCCTGAAGGCAAATAATTCATTATTATGGACAATGAGTGCACCATGGTTGGATGTAAAACAGTAATAAAAGGGACATTTGGCTTTATGAAGAGCAAGTTGAATTCCTTCAGTGGGCAAGAAACTGACAGCGAGACTTACCATTTGAGCCCGAGCGAGCTGAGCTTCCGAGATTTACTCCTATCAGAGCAGCACATCTGCATTTCTGTATTGATGTTCATCCCATAAGACCCTGTCTCCTTCTGAACTTTCAAAGCTCTCCCCAGACTGTTATGAACAGCACACTATCCCTCGGGCCACTGCAGGGCTAAATCAGGTTATGCCGCATGGCCTGCCCTGTGGCTCAGAACGTTTATCTTTCCCGAGACATTTATGCAGCCTCCAAAGTGCTGATGTACAATGCCTCTTAAAATTCTAACTTTGCCCTTTCACTTAATGGAGATAAACTGACAGAATCAGCAACACAGAACAGCAACACAAGTGATAAATCTATATTATTGTTAGGAAGGACTGGTGTGGCTAGATAGGGCAGAGATCTAAATCACTGTTATTAAAAGTCTAGTAAATCACAATTAGTGATAGGCTGATACAGGCAAACCAAAACATATTCAGACACCTTTTATTAAGGGTGTGACAAGATCTCGTATGACGAGATCTAACAAGATTAAATCGCGGCGAGATTTCTCATTGAGGTGAAAAGTTGTCTCGTGAGTTGTGATGTTATAATGGAGCGTGAGGGTGAAATTAGCATTGACGATTAGAGGCAGGATTGGATTTGATCTGCAAATAAAGTGCTTTGCACACACCTGGCAGCCCAGGCTGGCCTCAGAGTTGCGCTTGTCAGTAGATTGGGTGAGCCGGGTGACGTAACCGTTTTTTTTCTGGAGTTCAGCAGGTGCCGCATCCAACGTAGGCTACAACTACAGCCTCACACATTATGGTTTGTATCCATGCAATGGAATAGCACTTCAGATACACTAAAAGGCATAATTGTCGCAAACACAAATGGAATTACAAAGTGGAGTATTCTTATTTTAGTCACATTATTGAAGTGCAGATATGTAAACACAGTAATCAAACTATTAACATCATGAAGGACTTTTAGCCGCATTTTGCGACAGGACCTACACACCTAGTGAGTCAGTAAAGCACCACAGACGCACACATCTTTAAGCGCGCACAAACAAACACACACACTCACTGAATTAACTCCTGGAGACTCATCGTCACATCATCATCACGGAACACACGATTATACTGTCCGGGAAAAGCTGATTTTTTTTTCATTCTGCGTGCGGTATCAAACTCCATTAAAACAACTCTCCTATCAGTCCTTCATATTCGTATGATCGCATCCAGTAGCTCAGAGTGAGTCACGGGTCCTAAATGAAATCTTGCTAAATGAAAGTGAAACTCATTTATTAAATAAAAAATGAAATACAAAAAATTACATATATTTGTTTCAGTGTGTGGAAATGAGTTCAATATATCATGTGAAATTGTATAGGGGAGAAGCCAGTCGGTAGAGTTTATAGCTAAATATTTAGCAGTGTTTGCATGTCCTTTATGGCATAGATTTCAATTAAATATAAATAAAATACCATTCATTACAATGTTTTCAAAAAGTACCTAAATTGTTTATTATTTTGTGATTTTTTTTCTAGTTGAATAAAAATCTATTTTCCAGTCATATATTAGCAAATATTTAGCTAATATTTAAAATTACATATCAAAAGATTATTTTTCATTCACATGGGCTATTAGCTAAATATTTAGCAGTTTTTGGATGTCCATTACTGCGCATAATTCATTGAAATAGAAGTAAAATAACATTCATTACAAGTTGATTTAAAGAAAGCACCTAAGTAGTTTTGCGATTTGGTTTTTTCCCTCAGTTGAATAAAAGACTATTTTCCATTTAAATATTTCATCATTGACGATTTTTTTTTAATATAGTGCAAAAATCTCGTCTCATTCTCGTGAACCCAATCTCGTATCTCGTCTTGTCTCGTGGAGTAGGCATCTCGTCACACCCCTACCTTTTATCTTTCTCTTATTGTCAACAGTTTGTTCCAAATGCTAATAAAATAGGACAAGAACTTCATTCTTCACTAAATTAGTTCTTCATTAAACTATCAGAACAAATTTATCTTGATGATTTGAAAACTTGTCATGTCATGGATTATAAATCAACCAAAAATTATTCAGATGATCTGATAATAATTCAGATGATCAGATAATTCAGATCTGTTAGTATGTTAATATTTCACAGCTAGCAGTTCATGCAAACCTTGGGCCACATTCACAACATATCTTAAGGCTAAAAGTAGCTCCTAACTTGCCAAATTAGGAAAAAATCTTAAAAGTAATGGGCATGCTAGTCCTAAATGTAAAACTCCATGCATTTTTATTCTAAAATTAGCTCGCAAAGCTTTTTAAAACCAGCTCATAATGGACATAGTCATAAAGTCAACCCTGTTCCTACCTTTAGCTTAAGACTTCTCTCTATTGACCTTATTCTGCGATGCAGAAGTGCGCTTGTTTTTGCGATTGTTTATAAGTGGTAGTTTTTAGCTCCAACTACCTCCAACTCACACCTGCTTAATAGTCTCTAGTATTCTTGAACACCTTGATTAGTTGGATCAGCTGTGTTTGATTAGGTTTGGATCAAAACTGTGCAGAGCTGCGGCCCTCCAGAAATCAAGTTTGAGACCTTTGTTTAGAATTTCCGATTCAGTTCCCTATGGGAGAAATGGCTAGGAATTATAAATGGCAAAATGGCTTCCTCTAAAAAACAAGTGTGTTCGTGACTATACATAAAAAGTTGAATAACACAATAAGAAAATATCAGTTTGCAACATGACGCTGTATAACATGCTGTTTTTAACATCTAGAAATCAATGGAAGTGAATATGAGCAAAAGTCCAATGGAGGTCCAAAAGATTCCAATGGGTGCACCCACTGTATGTCAAGAATAAGGTCAATGGAAAAAGTTTGTCTTAGCAGGTTTGTGAATAGGTTTTAAGAGAAAACTCTTACCTAAAAACATTTACTGCTATTAAAGAGAACTCTTAGGGGTAAGATAAAATGTTTTGTGAATATTTTGTTTATTTGTGAATATTTTGAATATTTTATGTTTTGTGAAGTCTTTTTTGGGGTCTAATACAGTATGTCACAGTTTACTAAGTATTGCATTTGTCACTATAATGGACCGCACATGGACTATGGTGTACATTTCTGAAATATGTTGTACAAAATGTTAAATAATATCAAATGTCTGAATAATTTTTGGTTTGACTATATTATGGCCCATAGCATTGTTTTTAGATTGTATATACACCGATTGGACCATCACTCTGGGAGTCAGTGCTAAATGTTAATGAGGTAATTAAGTCATGTGTTATTGAGAACTGAAGATACACACCTACTGCACCTAATACTTCAAACAGAATAACTGTCTGGGCCTAGTGAAGGCTTCCTGGGGACTAGGTGAGGGCTGCCCATGCTGGGCCATCACTGAGGAGCCAATGTTTACTCAATAAACAAACTCTCAATGAACCTGCACTGGAAGCCCGCTGGGGGTCGTTATGCTAACCCTAAAGCCTGGTTTATACTTCTGCGTTAAGTGCATTTATACTTCTGCGCACTGTTTCTGTTTCTCTGCAATACACTTCCGAAATGCTAGCTGGCAGTAGGTGTTTATGTTTCTCTGTGTGGAGTTTCTTTGCTGGTGTTTTGTTTTTTCGGAACGCTTTCTTAATGTACAAGTGGCTCAAATTTGTTAATTTTGAAGCGGGAACCGGCGGACGTGCAACAAATTTAATCATAAGGTAAGCACAAAACAACAGTCTCCATCCGGAGCTCCTTCACAGGACTCCACACTTGTAAACACTAGCTGCATCGGGAGCGCGGCTCTCACCTCCGCCCACACTCGTCTGCGCTACCAAGCCGACCAATCACAGAGCTTGCGCTACGCATACGAGTTACATTTTTTTGAGAGGTGCGCGTCAACATCGCCGACGGCCACGGCGAGGGGCTATGCGTCCAGGCTGTAGCATACGCATGCGCTTGACGCAGAAGTATAAATCGGCCTTAAGTGGGTCCATTAAGCACAGCACAGGCTTGTTTGGAGGGTCTCTATTCACAGAGATAGACTACTACAGGCATCTGATGCGTCACTGTTTTTAATGTTGCATCAGACGCCTGTTGTAGCTTATCTTTGTGAAGTCTAATTTGTCAACTTAAAGGGGACCCATTATGCCAAAATCCATTTTATAAGGCGTTTAAACACAGTTGTGGGGCAACCGCCTGTGAATATAGCCAGATTCTAATGGTACAAATGTATTTTTTTTATACTCACACTTTATAAAATTCTGTAGAAAAACTTTTATTGACATTCTCCCTTTGTACATGTCAACAGAAGAGCAAAGCCATCACCAACTAGTGACCATCTCTCCCTCATTAGCATAGGACGTTAGTCTTGTTTTTAAATCTGCCACTATACTGACACATAGACATGTAGCTCCACCCTCTTTTGAACAATATCAAATTGCACAATCTCATTTGAATTTAAAGCAAGAGTCACCAAAATGGCACAGTTAGGCAGAGGGGTCTGGCTGCAGACTTGGTGCAGTGCAATCTGAGCTGCATCCAATGCTTTTTAATGCGCTCACCTAACCCCACCCCTAACCCTACCCCTCACAGTGACGTCACTCACTCCATTAAGTGCATTGTGTCTGACATTGCATCGCTGAGTGATGCAATCTCAGCTTGCATCATAAAGGCTGCATCCAGATACTATTGCAGTTAGGATCAAAGCCAAAAAAGGGGCAGTTTCAAAGAATAAAAAAAAAACCTTATTTGTTTGGTATTTTGAGCTGAAACTTCACATACACACTCTAGGGACATCAGAGACTTATTTTACAACTTGTAAAATGGCATAATAGGTCCTCTTTAATGATTAATGACTGGTCAAAATAAAATGAAACAAAACAAAAAAAAGAAACAAAAGAAACATCCCTAACTGGCACTGCGTTGCATGTTACAGCGCTGTTACATCCAACTGTCTTATTGCCCATAACACACCGTTACTTGTGTATTTTTTTACTGTCTGGAAGGAGTAAAATTTACATATGGGGTTTCAACAGTGTGAGTAGACCTGTCCAGTTTCATCTGGAATGTGTCTCAGACCACATCCAGAAGTGGTTTGAACAATCAGATTTATATCCATGCATTTTAGATGCCATTTACACCTATCCTTTTCACAACTGAATAGCCATTTCATCAGAAAAACACACACACACAAAGTGACCAGGTGTAAACAGCCCCATAATTATGTAATTTATTATGATAACGAAAAATTGGTTACACAATTTTATAGTCCCCTTTAGACTGTTAATTTTAATTAAAGCTAATTATAAGTAACCACTCAGAGTATGGACCCGTTTCACAAGATGGCGAAGATGCGTTTTAAGGTCATAAGTATTTTAACTCCTTGAAAGTTTTTATTATCTTGGTTTTTTTATTTTATTTTAGAAATGAATGTTCATTTATAAAGTTACTTTGTATTATATCATCAAATTACAAACAAATAATTATTGCTTATGCAAGGAGTTGTTGGGACAGTAAATTTGAATTTCCCTTGTCTGGCTGCCTTTATTCAGTCTGACAAATATTTTTTTCATTTCTTTTTTTGAAAGTTGTTAAAACACTATCATGGAGATTTTATTTTATTATTTAAGCAAATAGAAACATCAAAATTATTCACTGCACTTTACTCAATAAAGCTTTATTTTAACCAACTTTAATGACTTCAGCTGGGAAGAGACCTGGACATTTGAAAAGGGACTGTTAGTAGACTTGGTTTGGGCTACCATTATTATAAGTACAGCAGAATTACAAAGTCAAAATTTAATTGCTAAAAGGGACCATCCATATAAGTGAAGTTTATTTCTAAACTAATTTTGAGAGGATCACGTGCTTATGGTTGACCACAGCTGGTCCTGCATTAGTCACACGTGATTCACCAGTCGAATGATTCCTAGCTCACTATAATTAAGCAGAACTTCTTACCCGAGTTATCTTCTTGAAGAATCTCTCCTTCCATTCATACTCCTCCCGCTTTCTCTGACAGTGCGGCACGGTGGCTCAGTGGTTAGCACTTTTGGCCTCACAGCACGAATGTCACTGGTTTAAATCCTAAGTGGCCAGTAGAGGTTTCTGTGTGAGGTTTACATGTTATCTCCGTGCTCACTTGGCTTTCCCCTGGGTTCTCCAGTTTCCTCCCACAGTCCAAAGACATGCGACATAGCTGAATTGACAAAACCAAATTGGCACCATTAATGAACAATTCAATCTCTAATTGCCTTCAACTATTAATAAGTAAGGGAGTTCTCGCGACCTATCTAAGTTCAAACTTCCCTCTCACCCTTCAAACGGGAGGGAGCCCCGGGCTCAAGGATCTTATAAACTCAGGGTTCTCTCCCGGGACAGAATGCAAAACACTTTATAAATCAATCATCAGCTTAGTGTGAACTCTTGAAACTCTTTACAAAATAGTGTGATACAGAATAGAAGTCATAGGTAAATGTGGAATAAAGTTCTGTAAGGCTGAATGACAGCACTAAGGTGTTTAAAACCTCTTTTCTCAAGTACCTACCCAGATTGAAGGCAGATTGCCATTGGATTACAATTATCTTCTGCTTATAACTTTCATGTGGAGGATGTTGCTCTGAAATGGGATTATCTGTGACAATTTAAAGAGATTACAGAGTGTTCAGCATGCTTGATTTTACTCTGCAGGAAATATTGTGGGATATAGAACTTTTTCTGAGCAAGTCACAGTTTATCTGTTTGGGAATGTCCTTTGCTCCTTTATGAAGTCCTTACAAGAACAGAGAGTTTAATTGCTTTTTATAGGCAAAAAGAAAAAGCTTTATGGGATTAGATGAAATATCTTTCTGTCTTGTTGGAAATAAGCTGAATGTTCTAGAAGAGAAATGCAGATGGATGATCAAATGCAATTGGTTTCTCCAAACAAAGCAAAAATCAAATGAAGTCATACTGTTTTATCCACTCTTAATCAGCAATTACAGCAACACATCTCTCAGTGTTAATATATTTCCTGAGATTTTCGAAACTAATGTTTTCCCATGCCTTTTGCAACTGAAGCCAAAGGACTTCATTTTAGTATCATTATGATGAGAATATTATAGGTTACTGAAAATAGTAATGACTATTGCTGTAGATATTTCATACAACCTCTTAAAAATGGCATGTTTTTTTACATATATAAATTTGCCCATCACTGTATATAACTATGCAAATTATAACTATGCAAAAGGCCAGTCAAGAACCTGTATCCTTTTCCTCCACAGCCAGGACATTGTAATGTGTGCAGAATGTGGTTTTGCATTGTCTTGTTGAAATATCCATGGGCGTCCCTGGAAAAGAAGGCAGCATATTGTGCTTCAAAATCTCTATGTTCTGTACTTTTCAGCATTAATGGTTCAAGTTACTTTGCCAAGGGCACAGACACAATCCCATACCATGACAGACCCTGACTTTTTGGACTTGTTGCTGATAACAGTCTGGATGATGCTTTTCTTTTTTGGTCCAGAGCACACAGCATCCATTTCTGCCAACAATGCCTGTAATACGGATTAATCTGACCACAGTACGTTTTCACTGTGTGATGGTCCATCCCAGATGCCTCTGCGCCCAGATAAGTTGACGGCACTTCTGGACACTGTTAACATAGGGCTTTCTTTTGGCACAGTACAATTTTAACTGACATGTGTGGCTATAACTACACATTGTGGTACTTGACAAAAGTTTGCCAAAGTAGTCCTGAGCCCATAAGGTGATATCGCTTATACTGTAGATGAATGACAATTCATGATTCCTGATGCGGTGCTGCCTGAGGGATTAAAGATCACGGTAGTTCAGCTTAGGCTTACGCCTTTGTTTTTTAATCCACTGAAATTCTTTCAGATTCCTTGAATCTTTTAGTGATGTTATGCACTGTTGAAGGTGAAATATCCAAATACCTTTCTATCTTTCTTTGAGGAACATTGTTTTTAAACATTTCAATAATTTTCTCAAATATTTAAGGGGAAAACTGGTTATCCTTTTCCCATCTTTGCTCCTACAGAACTAGACCTTTCTTGGATGCTGCTTTTGTACCAAATCATAATTATAATCACCTGTTGACATCACCTGTTTCAAATCTCATCAGTATTTGACCAATTTACCTGATTACTAGCTCTGCTCCTGTCCTAACTTTTTTTTTTTGGAATGTGTTACAGGTCTGACAGGAATGATGTATATTTACAAATGAAATGAAGTTGACCTGACAAAACATGAAATATTTTGTGTCCATATGTTCTGCAATGAAATACAAGTAAAAGTAAATTTGAAAATCTTTTTTATTTTTTATTTTTTAGCGTTTTCCATTCTGTCCCAACTTTTTCTGATTTGGGGTTTTATGTTAAATATACTCCCTTACATGTAACATTGGATTGCAGTCCTACATTCAGTTTGGTATACTAATTTGAAAGGCATGTTCAGTTAGTTTTAAATGTCAGACAAACCAAAGTTCAACTTTAGGTTACATTTTTTGAATCGGTGTCAAATAAAGGCACGGATGACTAGTAGGACATGATTTTATATTTAGCAGGACCTGATTTTAATATAGGCTTTTATTCAGTGTTAGGTGCTTCTACATCAATGCTTTCAATAATTTCTCTCTGATTTTAACAATTACTTACACGTGTTGGACAATGAATTTGAAACACTGGCCAATTTAGTGTTGAAGATTTCATGGCTAAATTCGACCAGACTTCCATTCACATGCATGTAAATGCGACAGACTGGAAACGCAAGCTCGTGCGACAAGTTTCGCAGTTCGTTGCATTGAAAGGTTCAAGCTTGGTGAACTCTGACCTGCGAAATCGCATCACATGACAGCGTGAGACCAATAAAAGATCAAAACATGACTTCTCTGTACAGAAATGTAAAATATGGACCTATCGCTTTCTTAAATCTAATCATTTTGTTTAATCCCGCCCCTTTTCGCAGTCCATATGACAGATTTTTGTATGCTTAACTTCTAGTGTGAACGCAGCATAAGAGCAGAGTGTAAAGGTTTAATTAGCAGAGTATTAGAGTTTTGCTTAAAATATTGCAGTGCACACAACATTATGGGTGACATATTAGAGTTCAAAAGGAATAAATTGTTGGTGTGCGTCTTGCTGGCACTTCTGTAACCATGACAGAAAGTATTTGTGATGTATAAAGAGCCACAATATGCAGGGTAATGTCAGCATATCAGCATGTCAAGGACTACTGAACCATTCTGCAGAACCAAGTGCACCCAATGGCTCAAACATTGTGAAGGTGGTGCCATGTATCAGAATGATAATGCACCTATACACACAGCAAGACTGGTGACAGAGTGGTTTGATGAACATGAAAATGAAGGTAAACATCCCCCATGGCCTGCACAATCACCAGATGCAAATATTATTATTTTTTAAGATTTATTTTTGGCCTTTTTTAGATAGGACAGTATTGAGACAGGAAGCAAAGTTGGAGAGAGAGAGGGGGGAGTAGGGAAATGTCCTTGAGCCAGGATTTAAACTCAGAATGCCCTGACGTGCTACTGCACCATATGTCGACGCGCTAACCACTAGGCTATTGCACCCAACAGATGCAAGTATTATTGAGCCAATTTTGGGTGTTTGGAGGGGCGAGTCAGGAAATGTTTTCCTCCACCAGCATCATGACCTGGCCACTATTCTGCAAAAAGAATGGCTCAAAATCCCTCTTGCCACTGTGCAGGACTTATATTTGTCATTCCCAAGATGAATCAATGCTGTATTGGCTGCAAAAGAAGGCCCTACACCATGTCAATGAATTTTTGTGCTGTAAAATTAGGTGCGTTGGTTTTGTTTTCAACCCCTATATATGCAGTGCTAGGTTTAGGAGCAGGGATTAGGTTTGCATTAATTATTTGGACAGTAATGGTGTTCTGGAATCAACAAATTACAGTACAGTATATTGACCAACAGTAGGACTGCTTCTAACTTGGCAAAATCAGAATGTGCAAAAAACAGGCTATTAATAAAATCAGATATTTTTTTCAGAGATAGATTTTTAATAAAAAATTCACAGTACCCCAAAATGTAAGGCACGCAAACACATTTCTAAACATGTGTGTTAACAGTTATTATTTGATCTGTGGTTTTGTTTTGCAGTTCTTTCATTTAGACTATGGGGCTGTTGAATGCTTGATTCCGATTGGCTGGTGAATAATCTAAAGTGTGCAATTATTTTTCAAGAAATAGCTTGGCAAAAGTAGTTTTATCCTTATTTTGACCACATTACTCTTCAATATTACTACGTTGAAAATTTTAGTTACATAGCTTACAAAACTTCAAATCAAAACACAACAGAAGGCTTTTGTGTATAAAACTAGTCCTACACACAAAAGCAGGACAAAAATCTGACAAATATCTTGAAATACACCTAAACAGTGTCTTTAGGTGTGGTAGATGTAGTGTAAGACTCTTAAATTATTAAATCATTGTTGAATTATTAAAAAAAACAATGCACATCTGAGATGTAAAGCCCTTTATGATTCTAATAATCCAATGTTTTTTTTATCAATCATTCTTTACATATTACACCAATATAGGTAATGCATACTTTTAGAATATCTGATCTGTAAACATATTCAAGAACGCAATGCTAGAATCAAAACTTGATTAGAAAAAAGGACCCAACATTGAGTTTGTTCATATTTGACTGAATGTTGGAAGTTAGAATGTGCAGTGTTTTTAACTTTATGGGGTCAGAAAAGGTTCATGTATTACGTAATAGACTTGCACTCAATATACAAATGCTCACTCTCTCAGTCTTTTATAACAACCTGGCATTCTCCACTTTTCTCTTCCCACACACTGCACTCTAAATACCGCACCTCAAGAGCTCCATTTCCAAGCAAAGACTCTCTGATATTAATAGATACTGTATCATCCTATATTTCATAACATGCATGAAAACAGAGCAGACCAGCACAACACTGATACTTCTTAGTAGTAATTGAGTGTAAATATTAACTGAGCATGTTATACAAATACTAACACAATGACTATTTATATCTCTAATATCAGAGTAATGGAATTACTGGAATCAATTTAGTTTTAAAATAGAAAAAATAGGCAACATTTTACAAATGCTTTGTATGTAGGAATATTTTTATTAATTGCAGATTGGGTGAGCATAAGAGATCTCTTAAAAAATAAATAAAAATAATTATTCAAAACCTTTGACCAGCAGTAAATGAAAGAAAAACAGTATCACGATGACACAATTCACACAAATGTTATAAGTTGGAAAATCTGAACTTCAGTGGACATTCACGCCGCTTTAACCAATCCAAAGCTTTCTCTTGTAATGGCGTGATTATGACGTAGTGTCTGTTGTTGGTGTCCCTGGGTAAAATCCTCTTGCCGACACCAGACAGCAGTTCATCAAACTGGGCTTGGCTCATTCGGAAACACAGCTGAAAGCTTCCATCATCCAGGTGTAGTTGCTGGAAGAGTTGATAAACTCACAGAGCTGGATGCCCCTCTGAAAGGATCTAGTGGACTCAGACACAGCTCCAAACAAATCTACGCTGTTTTTCAGCCTTCATAAAGCACATAAACATAGCTATTCTCTTAATAAAATCTATGTTTTTATCTATCTATGCAACAAAGCTTGAGTCACTGGGAAAACAGAAGCCCTGCCCATGATGCGAATCCATGTCTGTTATGAAGTGAATTTGACGTGCGAATGAATCGAGTAAACTCAAAATGTTCACGCGTCTACTTACACGCAAATATCGCGATTTATTGGTGCAGTTCCACGTCTGGTGTGATCACAGCATAACAGCAATATGGCGAATGAAGCCTCATCTTCTAGTACAGAAGCCAATCAACAATTGATATAGACTAAAGAGTCTTTAGGGGAGAGACTCAGACCAAACATGGGTTTCTGCAGATTTTGTGTGATTTATAAAGAGACATAAAGAGACATAAAGAGAGGGTGGGGCATAGACTAGCTCCTCCTTTAAAAAAAAAAAAACAGCCAATAACATTTTGTTTTTTCACAGCTCTGCCAGTGAGAGTAGTTGAGTTCAAGCACATAAAAGCAAATGAGAAGCATCTTGAAAGGGGCGAGGCATGTGAGATGCTATAGAGCATACTAGGCATACTAGAGAGCATTTGATTGGTCAATATTTGATGTGAAACGAAAGTATGAGGTGACTTGAAAATAAATTGTGGAAGAAGCTTTGGATGTTTATATCAGTTTTATATCTTCTAAACCAGCTTATAGATATTCTTAAAAACAACAACAGTCTTAATAACATCTGAAAAACTACTTTAATTTTACGCAACCTTTAATAAACCACCCCTAACAAACCCATTCCCCCGCTCTAGCTCTGATTCAAGTTTTATTTATGGATAAAATAAAAAAGCATTGCTTTGCATGACTGTTTTGCATTTGTCTGAGGTAACTACTGTTATAACTAAAATGTGTATAATACTCTATAAGTAAATAAATTCTGCTTCTGCCAGATTTGTCTTTATACAGAAGAGAATTGTATTGCTATCAGTTAAGTTAAAACTGGTAGCTGCACCAGCATGACATCTAACAAAATTTATTCATGCTGGCAGGAAGAAAAAAAAGCAAATTGCAGCCATTTAGTTGCAGTCTGGGGGCCTGATTAGTGTTTTTAGAAATCAACACTGATCTAGGTTAATAAATGCAAATTTACACTGTGACATAGTACTGAGTGAAAAGCCTGCTTTAGAATTTGAGGAGTTCAGATGCAAAAGCCTCTAAGTGCCATCTGAAAATTTCTTTTAAAATAAGCATTTTATTCAGGATCTTATGTATATTTTCATTGCATTTAAAGTGAAATAACTGAACATAAACATAGGAGGCTGAGAAAAATGTCCATTTTAAAAGAAAATTTTAGATGGCACTTACAAGCTTTTGCATCTGAACTCAAAATACATCAGCCCTGGATCTTTATCAGTATCTGGATTCAAAGGAATACTGAGGTATTTGATGTTGTACTGCAATTAAAATGACAAAGTATCTATAATTCAACATATGTTTGCATAAAGTTGTTCACGTTATCACAATCCATAATATGGGCAATAGCGATATGTTAATATGGGCATGCAGCAGCAATAGATTAACAGACATTAATTAATAAATTAATGTCAGTGGATAATGGAAAATGGGATGAGAAAGTACAGATTAGCAACAAAAACTAGCTCAACCTTGAACCAAGCAGAAAGACTCTCTCATGACGGTACTGCACATCAGCACAAGTGAAATCTGTGCCACAGTACACTGACCTAAATTATATATAAAAAAAATCCATCAGAACTTTATCCTACTTTGATACCTTGCTGAGTTTGAGTGAGAGAACAGGCCTGAAGCAGTTAGATCTTCTGTGAGAATGTTAGATATACCCATGACCACTGCAGAGTTTAACAGCTGAACTGAATCCTGATAGCCATCTGTTACATCTGAGGGAGATTTAGGTGCAGCTTTTACCCCTGGCTTGAAGGTTGTAGTTGTCAGGGATGGGCAAAAATACATTGAAATGTATTTTAAAATAAAATACTAAATACCTAAATTTTAGGTTTATCAAAATACACTACAAAACAGCAGCCAAAAAGGTATCAAAATAAAATACCGTATTTTGTATTTCAAAAATACTACAAATTACTTTAACAAGGGAGCATGAATCTTCTTTGCAAACCTTCAATAAATAGGCCTATACGATTAATCCCTTTACTGTTAAATGGGAAGTAAACAATATTTAATTCTCTGCTACCTCACTCACCTCCTACTAAAGCCGTGACTAGATATCTATACATTTTTTACTTTTTTTTTTTTTTTTTTTTTTTCATTTAATATATGTTTTGTACAAATTTCAGGTGTTTTTGACTGGTCTGTACAGACTGAATTGCGGTATTATTAAATATTAGTGTTTCATATGTAACTCTGCCGGTCCTACACCACCCAACCCACTTCGAGCTGAGATCGAACCGCCAAATCTTTCTATGGGAGTCGGTTGCTCTAAAAGAAGGTTAAAGACCTTTTAAAGGTTAGAACACCTTTAAAGGTCAGAGGAGTGAGATTTACTTGCACAGCATTTCACTAGCTGGCCTCCGCTACACATATATTGTCCCACTTTGACATCTTTAAGCCATGGTTTCTAATCAACGCGTCTGCTAGTTCGCTTGAGTGTGCGTGGTGAATGTGACGTCATTGTGGTGTTAGCGGAAGTTCGCTTTGGGTGCACGCAACATCATTTCTGCTGGCGGTGCGCACAGCATTTTTTGAGACCCGAGTGAACAATGCGTGCGGCGCCGCATCTGGTTTGAGTTGAAATGAAACACTTTGAAGAGATTTTGTCTAAACAGGTACGCCTGTACAGACATCTTCATGATCCGTGATCATAGAGATAATCTGATGAGCAAAAAATT
This sequence comes from Danio tinwini, assembly GCA_903798205.1. NCBI lineage: Eukaryota > Metazoa > Chordata > Actinopteri > Cypriniformes > Danionidae > Danio > Danio tinwini. Next base: position 15,127,875 of record CAIGQZ010032997.1, read on the forward strand.
CTTGACTACAAATTGCAACAGACATGGGAAAGGAGAAAAGTTTTGTTAAAAACCTGAAGGATAAGTTTGTTAAACTCAAAAGAGGCCATGGCAAAAGTGGAGACCCAGGTACAGAATTACCGAAATATGTTTTTCCACCAGTCATAGGTTTTACACTGATGTATATGTTACAATTTTAAAAGTAAAACAATTTAATAGCTACAAAACCATAAGGAACAAATTTTTTCTTTGATAACTGGAAAGGATTATTTGAACCTATCGGTTTACAGTATACTGATGCCCTGATTTTCTAGGCTTTATTGGTGATAATGGTCAGGAATGTTGGACCACTATTACCCTTTTAGCATAAGTATAGGACAGAAACTAGCCAGACAGTAATGTCACTTGTGGAGAGGGCTAAATCTAAAAAACATCAGTATTTTTAGTAAGTTTTTTCGCTTTTATTCTTGCCATAATAAAGAATATATTTGTGGAGCAACCCATGTTCTGTTTTCATTAATATTTTAATAAACTTTAATAGGTAAAACTGTCTGAGATATGAACAAAAGCAAGTGATGCATCAAATTTGATAAAAAATCTTGAATTTTTATAAAGATCCTTATAATCATTAAAATAATAAATAAAAACAATACAAATAATTAGTAAAAAAATTGTGAATGATATTAATGACATGATGTAGTTCCGGAAACTTCCTACTTCTCTGTTTATCTGTCTGACTTTACGGTCAGTTCCTTTTGACCGCCCCTGTCGTTTTAAAGAATATCACAATGGCAAACGCAGCAAGTATAAAAGCCTTGTCCGTGTCGCGAGGTGCGCGCGCAGTCAGCGGAGGCGCGCAATGCGGTGCCAGGCGAAAGTATAAATCCAGCTTTAGGCAGACATCTTCCTCTTCATTAGCTGTACTACTGGAAATTTAAACAGCCAGTGAGATATTGTAGGTATCGTCGTGATGTGATGCATAATTTTCTTTCATACTCTAAGCACTGACCACTTTCTTCAGTATTCCTATCAAATACAAACTACTAAAATATTATTTTGTATTTGAAAAATGTTATTGAAATACTTGTATCATAAATACTGCTCAATCCCTGATAGTTGTATGCAGATATGTATAGTAACGAAGTAGAACTACTTCACTACTGTACTTAAGTACTAAAAGGTTGTATCTGTCCTCTACTGGAGTATAGTTTTTTTTTTCTCCTACTTCTACTTTTACTTCAGTACATATTTTCGATGAACTTAGTACTTTTACTCTAGTAGATTTTTATGTGTTGCATAGTTACTCGTTACAATTATAAAAATGTTACGAATCAATCATTCATTGATCAGACGATCAAAGAAGACAGTGCTGCCTGCCTGCATTGAGAGCACTTTAGTTTGTTTTAGACATGGAAAACCCAGAAATTCCACTTTCAACTCCTTCACTTTCAACTGTTCGTGGCGATGAGGAAAAAGTGACCCTATTTAGAACCAATGTTTGCATTTGTCGGAGTGAAAGACAGTTTATAAAGAATGAAGTGCATACTCTACCATCGGATTTGAAAAACATGTCAAATTAAAGATAATATAATAAACAAAACAGCAGTTTAAGCTATCCATAAGTTAACTACCGTCAGCTACCCGCGGTTCATATCATGCTGCAATGTTCACATAACGTTAACTGTCTATCATAAAAGCTGTCATGCTGAATGGTGTTTTTGACCCATCATATATATATATATATATATATATATATATATTATAAATCGTAAACCATGTTTTTTTTTTTGTTCTGCTTAATCCTGTGCCCCAAAAAATATATTTAAAATAAACAAAACAATATGTCTTTTGACTGCTTTTTAAAAATAACTACATAATGCAATACTTGTACTTTTACTTACAGTACTTGAGTAGTACATTTTTAAATAAACTACTTGCAATACTTAAGCAAACAATTTTTGAATTCCACTTAGGTATGATGCTTAAAGAGCACTTCAACTTCTACTCAAGTCACTTTTTTGATAGAGCACTTGTACTTTTACTTAAGTCTGGGTCTCTAGTACTTTATACATCTCTGGTTGTGTGTGTGTGTGTGTGTGTGTGTGTGTGTGTGTGTGTGTGTGTGTGTGTGTGAGAGAGAGAGAGATAGAGAGATAGAGAATGTGAATAATAAACATACGTAAATGTAAATAACACACACA
>CAIGQZ010032997.1:15130154-15144366 GCA_903798205.1 Danio tinwini
GTGTGTGTGTGTGTGTGTGTGTTGGTTTTGATGGTTTACAAGGACAGTTTTTTATATATTGACATGAGTAAGACTCAGGTGAACTCTATTTTGATGGTTTACGGGGACATGACTGATTCATAATGCTTAATAATCATACTTACCTGGATCTTTTGACATTCAAATTTCACCACGTTTCCTTGAAGGTTGGATTTACTGGTGAGGCCATATAATAACATTTTTTTTTGCTTGTTACACACAAAGCACACATTTCACTTTACACTTTTAATGCAAAGTTTTTGCATGCAAATGTGACAGGATACACATTAATATCAACAGTTGTATGGCTATCTGTTATGTTAATGTACAAATTAAATCTGATTTATTGTCCACAAACCAGGATGAAAGCATCTTCTTTTATAATTGTGCTGACATCTGTGGTTCTCATTCTTGAACACATTTGATGGTGATTGATGATCACAGCTAGCTGAACAGATCTTTTAATCCCAGTTGCTTTGTACACGTCCTGTCTTGTTGATATGATTAATAATAAAGACATGTTAATACGGGGCTGTCAATCAATTCGGTGGGTGAGGAAATCGCACTTCTCATCAGGTTGCAGTGGGCCTCAAAATGGGAGGGATTTGGATCCTATGTTAACATCAGGAAATTAAAAAAAAGAGACTTATTGTGTTTCTATCACTCCAGTATGACTGTGGACACACTATACCTAACACAGTTCTGTCCAAACAGCATTTTCACCATAAGTGCCCTTTAATAGCAACAAGTTGATTTTACTTAAAGTCAGTAAAACCAATTGACTTATGACGTTCATATTTATGCACAAACTTTAAATCAGGTGTGTTAAGTAAGGAACACATGCAAAATGTGCAGGGGCAGCGCTGAGGACCAGAATTGAAAACCACTGGGGTAGGGAAAAGAATACAGTCTGCACAGTATACACAGTATATCATTATCTATGAAAAGCACAGTATATCATTATCTATGAAAAGTGCCCATAAAGACAGCTGTACAAGTGTGCGTGTGTACCTTTAAATACTTAATACAAATATTCATTAGTTCATAAATTTTCCTTCAGCTTAGTCCCTTTATTCATCAGGGATCGCCATAGCAAAATAAACCGCCAACTTATCCAGCATATGTTTTACACAGAGGATGCCCTTCCAGCTGCAACCCAGTACTGGGAAACAACCTTACACTCTCACATTCACACACATACACTACGGCCAATTTAGTTTATTCAATTCACCTATAGTGCATGTCTTTAGACTGTGGGGGAAACCGGAGCACCCGGAGGAAAACCACGTGAACATGGGTGAACATGCAAACTCCACACAGAAATGGCAATTTAGTCTCAAGCGTTATTTAAGTAGTGCACTTGCATGTATATCAATAAGTTTGTATACTTACTATGTGAAATATACTTAATATATACAGTACGCAAGTATACTTCTTAAAGTGAACATCATTTCTATAGAGCAAGGGTGTCAAATTTTTGGAGGTCCACAGCTCTGCAGAGATATGGCGCGTTCGACTTGAATTACAGCTGCAACCGACAATCAACGAGATTACCCGAGCGAAGGCGGAGCTGAAAACAAGGCTGTCAGGTCGGACACCTCTGGGCTTGTATTGCTGCATGATGACATATCAGATGGCGAGATCATTTATTTATTTATTTATTTATTTATTAATTCAAAATCACATAAATCTAAAAACATCTTTTAACAGAAACAGCTAGATAGATCAATGTTACTTTTAAATTTCTGTATAAACAGCTTGACAGGATAAAATATATAAATTATTTCAGAACTATTTTATAGAATAATTATTTATCTCAATTTGATAACGTGATGAGGGTGGCATGATCAGTGATGACCAAAATATCACAAGTCTGTAAGACTTATTTGAGTTGATATTTGGTTATTCACCAAAAATATATAATTTAAATCGTACATGGAGCTGTATATAGTAAAGGGTCTGTATGAAAATGGTCGAAAATAAATCTATGCAAACAATCTAGCCTTTATAAACAAATTATTTAACAAAAAAGATGATTTGACCTACAGCAGTAAAATATTTGAAGTCTTTTAAAAAGCATGATGTGTACAAGATTGAGATGGCATAAATAGTTGTTTGTTTGTTTGGAAGTTTGTGAGACGGAATTTGTCCAATAATAATCCTTAAACTCAGATGGTTGTTGTCATGCCGTCGTGTGATACCGGTCTGCCCATCAGGTGCTGCACCAGCTGAATCAAACATCTGATCTCGGAGCGCTGTCGCGGTACTTTGATGCCACATGTGACAGTTATGTGGTTTCGGCACAGCGTCAAGCCTGACAAAATTTCTAACCAGCATGCACTGTTTTAAGACAGATTTCGATTGATCTGCGCAGCACTGCATGAAGTCGAATGCACCTATAGCTTTAACCTTAACTACATGCAAATGATCTAACCAATTGGGTCCTTCAGTCTTGTTTGAAATCTACAGGTAAAGCCGTGGTCACATTGCACTTTTCAACCCATAGACTTCCATTCATAGCAACAGACAGGAAACGCAAACTTGTGCGACAAGTTTCAAGCTTGGTGAACTCCTGTGAAATCGCATCATGTGAATGCAAACACCAATCGAAGATTAAAACTTGACCTCTCTGGACAGAAATTTTAAATATAGACCAATAGCTTGCTTTTTTAAATGCAGAATTATCTTGTTAAATCCAGTCCCTTTTCGCAGCAACTTACGACAGAGTTTCACATACTCAAACTCTAGTGTGACCGTGGCATATTTAATGTACCTTCAACATGCTTACCTGTAGATTTCAAACATGACTGAAGGACTCAATTGTGGCTCGTTTCCACTGAGTGGTACAGTACGGTACGGTTCGGGTCAGTACGGATCACCTTTATCAAGCTTGCGTTTCCATTACAAAGGGTACCCTTTTGGTGGGTGTGGTGTACTACAGAGAGTTTCAGTCAACGTCATTCTCGCTCGAATAAATGTCTACAGTAAAGCTGTACAGTTCGTTCACATTATATGAGAAGCTCTTCTAACAAAACAGATGCTTTAAACATATTAATACTTGTTTATAAATGTTTATTACTAACATTTCTATGAACATGATTTTATTATAACTGCAGATCAATGACAGTGTTACAGCCTACTGTAACGTCTGCAATTATATAAAATAAATAAATAAATGCAACATATATGAACACATACAGACCCTTACAGTCTCCGATATGTTACCAATTACAGATAAACGACACACAGCATACATTAAGTCCTTATTTGAGTTCGGCAATCCTTGTAATCCTGTCCGGCCTCTCCTTTTTTTCTGCGCTTCACTCTCGTGTTTGTCCTTTTCTTTCTGAATGGATCAGATGTCGAAGATGCTTCATTAATCACACACGCACGTTATTATTATCAGCTCAAGAAGTTTGTTATATCAAATCTAGACGCGAACGCGGGCTCCCTGGAGAAAGCGAAAAACCGCTCGCACTTTTAGACGGCCTCATAAAACAACAACAGGACACGGCAGATTCTTGGCTTTATGGTTGTTCATCAAGACAACGACAAGGTTTGTTTTGAGCCCGGGTCATCCATGTATCGTTATTATATGCATATAGTTGTCTCGGCTGTGCATTTTAAAAACATGGCGGCTCTATTGTTTTGATTCTGGCTAGCTCCACGAGATCGTGACATATCTCTGTAAACCAATCAGCGTTCAGCTGCGCGTGTAGCTCCACCTTTGGGTACCCTTTCTCGTCTTTGGTACCCTTTCGAAAGGGTGCCGAAAAAGTGGTACGGTACGGATTGGTTCGGTACGCTTTTGACAGTGGAAACGGCCATAAAAGCGTACCGACCCGTACCACCATGTACCACCCCGTACCGTACCACTCAGTGGAAACGTACCTTTGGTATGATCAGGTGCATTTAATTAGGGTTAAAGCTAAACTTTGGAGAGCGTTGGCCATCCAGGAACTGAGTTTGACACCCCTGCTATAGAGCTTTATAGGCTACAATGTTGATTGTGTCCAGAATGAGCATCCAACAACCTGCCAAATGCAGGTTAAAACAGACGAGGCAGGCAATGCAAATCAGCACACCAGCCAATTTGGCAGGTCATGATTCATAAATTATGTTTTATCACTTTGCATGTAATTGCTATCAGAACCCTCTTGCAAAGGGAGCCTCAAACATTAGCAAATCTAAGATGATTTTCATTAGTATTATCGGACATGTCTGGAATGAGAACAAGTTGACATTTTGAATGGATGTCAACCGAGTAGAGGCCTTATCCAGATGAGTTCATACATCTAGTACTGTAAGGAAACTGATCACTTTATGAACTGACAGCCTGTCTGCTAAACGTCAGTATGTTTAGCATTATACATTTATGTTCGGAGTGACCTGAATTCAGAGTTTAAACCTAAATAGATGCCTTTAAAATGATAACTTAGGGTGCTTTCGCAACTGCCTTATTGGCAGTTATGCCATAAGGCACTTATGCCTGTTCGGTTGAATTGCACTAGAGTTCGTTTTCCCTCTTGGTACAGTTTGTTTGGGCAGGTGTGAATGTAGCATTCATACTCGAGTGCGCACCAAAGCGAACCAAAAATAGCATACTGACCCTCCTTGAAGAGGTGGTCTCGGTACGTTTTCAAACAAACCCTGGAGTTGATCGTTTGTGGTGAGAACATGATCCAAACTAAAACAGACCCAACCGCAAAAAGTACTGCGCCTTTTTGGACTAATCCAGCTGCCGTAGGCCGATGCGCTGTGCATTATGGAATGTGGAGGAAAATATTTGTTGACAGAGCTTTACCAACAGAAAGAAAGAGGGGGAAAACATTACCTGATGGATCATTGGTAATATTTCCAGAAGATGTCGCAGTTTAGCAAAATTAATTCACACCTTCTCCTGAAGTGATGTGCAATGTGCCTTTGCCGTTTGCAATGCCGCTCTTAAACATTGTTTTTTAGCAGCATCCGCACTTCATTCTTGAACTCTATAGTTTGTCTAAAGTGATGTATACAAACTATATAGTTTACTATGAGCGAGGATACAATCAGCCAGCGCAGTCGTAGCTCCATAGTCAAAATCGACATTTTGTGTCTGCCTTTTTGTTTCGTTGTGGGATTTCCATTGGCATTTTCACACACGTGAATTCTGACCAATCGATAAGCAGTTAAGGAAATATGTTCAACAACATCTGGCCAATGAGTGATGTGGGTTTTGTCACATGACTGCATTTTGGTTCTTTCAACTTGTTCGGGCCAAAGCAATCAGTGTGGTGTGAAAACGCTACAATGTATCATTTGTTGCCCTTGGTCCAGACCAAATGAACCGAACCACAGATGTGAAAGCACCCTTATACATTATCAGAAAATTTTGTATTTGCAAACAATTTTGGGCTGTTGTAATTATGCACGCATTTCAGTAATTTTGAATCTGTTTTAATAATAAATACCTAAACATTAGCAGTGGTATTTTGGTTATTTATATTATCCAAAGAACAGTATGTGAGGCAAGTAGCATATCTAAATTCATACTATTCTATGAACAGTACTGCTTTCAGCTAAAGTCGAGAAGTACTTTTAAATTCAAATGTAGCACCTACTGAAGTAATTTGTGATTTTGGACATACCATATGTCAGGGGTTCTCAATCTTGGTCCTGGAGGTCCGGTGTCCTGCAGTTTTTAGCTTCAACCCCAATTAGACACACCTAGGCTAGCTAATCAAGCTCTTACTATAATTTCTAGAAATATCCTTGCAGGTGTGTTGAGGCCAGTTGAAGCTAAAATCTGCAGGACACCGGACCTCCAGGACCCAGTTTAAGAATGCCTGTCATATGTGAACCTCCAGATAAGGTAGTGACAGGCTAACATGTGCATAAGTGCCATTCTTCATGGTGTAATTTTCATGGTGTCGAGCCTCCTTTGGTTGGGCCAATTGGCATTTCTATGTGGAGTTTGCATGTTCTCCCCGCGTTGGTGTTGGGTTTCCCACAGGTGCTCCGGTTTCTCCCACGGTCCACGGATATGTGCCATAAATGAATTGAATAAACTACATTGTCAGTAGTGTGTGTGTGTGAATTTGAGAGTGTAAGCAGCTGAAAGGGCATCAGCTGCATAAAACATATGCTGGAACAGTTGGCAGTTCATTCCGCTGACGCGACCTCTAATAACACTACTGTAAGCCCAAGGAAAATGAATTCATGGAAATTAGAATTTTGATGATCATCTTTGTGTTTTGGTAGGCTATAAAGAAGTAAAGTATGAATACATTTTTTGATGAGATTTCTCACAGCACATCAGATACTATTCATATGTTATATCCGAAGGCTATTTGTACATGCAACCATATTAGCATTTACACTATAATAGCAATCTGATTGTAAACATTTTTGACCACCTCAGGAACTGGTAGTAGACTAGCTTAAAATGGTTTAAACCTTTAGACTTTATTTTTTTCCCTTTACTAGGTTTAAAATGGGACCAAAACTCAAATCGAAAAATGAAAGTTTTTTGGGTGTTAGTATCAATATGTTAGTCTTAAGGTTATCTACACTCACCGGCCAATTTATTAGGTACACCTTTCCAACTGCTTGTTAAGACAAATTTCTAATCAGCCAATCATATGGCAGCAACTCAATGCATTTAGCCATGTAGACATGATCAAGACCATCTGCTGCAGTTCAAACTGAGCATCAGAATAGGGAGGAAAGGTGATTTAAATGACTTTATTTCAAAAACATCTGATCTACTGACATTTTCATGCACAACCATATCTAGGGTTTACAGAGAATGGCCTAAAAAAAAAGAAAATATCTTTGCAAACGTTTGTTGATGTCAGACGTCAGAGGAGAATTGCCAGACTGGTTCGAGCTGATAGAAAGTCAACAGTAACTCAAATAACCACTCATTACAACTGAGGTATGCTGAAAAGAGCATCTCTGAATGTACATCACATCAAACCTTGAGGTGGATGGGATATAGCAGCAGAAGACCACACCGGGTGCCACTCCTGTCAGCAAAGAAGAACAGGAAACTGAGGCTACAATTCGCACAGGCTTTACAAAATTGGACAATAGAAGATTGGAAAAACGTTCCCTGGTCTGATGAGTCTCAATTTACGCTGTCACATTCGAATGGTAGGGTCAGAATTTGGCATCAACAACAGTTCAAGCTGGTGGTGGTGTAATGGTGTGGGGGATATTGTCTTGGCAAAAGGGGTTCAACCAGGTACTAGTAAGGTGTACCTAATAAATTGGCCAGTGAGTTTATAGGCTAGTGTGTTCCAAAACAGTGACGCAATTCAAATTTAGAAAATGTAAGCTTTCAAAGCTTGCACTGTGTCACATTCACCGAACTAAAACAGCACTTTTTATGTCTGTTCCTACTTAAAGCTTCCTGTAATCTGTTTCTGAAGGGGGAATACATTGCATGCACACAAAGATAGTCAGTATTCAGGAATTAGAAGATTTAAAATTAAATCTGTTCTACACAGTAGCAGTTGATAAAAGGTGAAATATGATTTATTTTTGGGTAAATTAGGTCTTCTTTGTAAGAGCTTTTTAAAATGCTAAACCCTCAGAGATGAGCGGTAAAAATGCATGCTCAGCACCTTGCTATATGCTGGTATTTAAAGGTTTTCATTGACATTAAATCACATTTTTTATAATTTTTTTTTTTGTGGTGAGAGGCACCTTTTAAGCATGCTTAGCTATTGGCAGTGAGTATTTTGTGGACTGTTTATGCATCCTAGTTGCCTTGCATTCTAGCTGCCTACTGTGGCTTGCATTTTTTATTTAGTGCTTTGTGTGCCTGCAGTTGAAAATAGTAAACATTGTCCAGAAAAAGCGCCTGATGTCATGCACTCCAGCACCAAGACAGATGGTACAGTGGTTGCCTAGCAACATAAAAAGTGGAAGGAATTGCTCTTTTCTAAAGCTCTAAACAAAAAAGCAGTGCAGTGTGCCAGATCTGAAAAGCACATTTGGCGTGATTGGCCCTTTACAGTGCTTTTCCACTACAGCTGGCAATTGCTATAATGCCACTGCCCTGGGGTGTGTCAGATCTAGGGCCGAGCACACCTGCTTTTCATTGTGCTGCTACAAATCAACCAAGTGGAAGACATAGGCTGTTTCTCAATATGTGTTCTTCAATGATCTTGCTGTTTGAAGTTCAGTTCCAAAACTCAAGACCGCAAAAACGGAGGACGAGTGAAAGTTCCTAGATGTGTTTTTGGTATCGAGGATGCACAGAGGCAGACTTGAGCACTGAACTTGCTCAAGAAGTCTCAAAAGTCATTGCTGAATAAAAGAGTTGGGAAGTGCAGCATGTTATATAGATTTATTATTAAAGTTCAGACATAACACTTATTTATCTCTGAAGTTTCCCTAAATGAGACAGGGAAAGTAAACGTTATCATGAAAATCTCAAAGGCATGAACATAATAAGGGTATAAGGTTGTTAATTTGCTGAAACTCGTATTAAAATCAGTTTTTTTTTGTATTGTGCAAAGTATATTTGTAAGGTTTTTGTGCATGTTATATATATATTTAAGGAAAAAAAAACTATAAATCGTTGTATGAATGCTGTAATGTTTCAATAATTTTCCGTTAATAATGCATGGAGGTCATGTGACCATCAGGAAGAACGCAGCATCTCATTTCTCTGAGGATGCCTTCTGTGTTCTCATGGTGTCCCAAGTTCGTTCTTCCGAGTTAGCCTGGCAAGACCAGTCTTCACAAGAACACAAGTCTGTTCTCTGCGTTCTTGGAATTGAGAAACAGCCATAATGTTTTCACATATATCACATATGCATTGTTTAATGACTGCTTCAAATGATTTGTCAAGGAATAAACACAGTTTCAAGAGTTCACACTTAGCTATTGCCTGATAATAATTGCAGGTTTGGCATGCTGTCCTGGGAGGCATGCTGTCCTGGGAGCTCGGAGATCCTTGAGCCTGGGGCTTCTTTCTGGTTAGTTAGTATAAATAGGGGGTCCAAGCTCTGGGTCTCCAGAGCTCCCTTTGTATGGAAGGGAAAGAGGAGGAGATGGGGTGGATGGGGGTATTCTTCAAAACAAAGATGAGAGAGGTAGAGAAAAACTGGCTATGTATGTAAGCTTGAATTTGTATGATTGGTTGATTATATGATTGTTGATGTGAGACCAGCCATGGTCAATCATAGCACGTGATTCTCTGGAAATAAGTTTAGAAAACTTCTCATAAACGTCATGTAAATATGTAGTTACATGATGCCTTAACATAAAAATTGACATTTTCCTTATCTCATATTTTCATTTTATTGTTGAGATACCGTAGCGGGTGATGTGAATGATGTTATAAAGTACACCGTTCCCTTTGAAGATTTACCCGACGTGTCCTCGAGAGTTTGTTTTCCATATCAAACTTGCGAAGTCTGCAAGACTGAACTTTGTGTACTTGACATTGAGAAAAAGCCTCGATCAGCTAGCAAATGTCTGCATCCATGCCTCTGTTTTCAGATGTCGTTGTTTTCCCGCATCCATACTGACACAAAGCAGCAGTGATTTAAAACAAAACTGGCCTCTTTAGTGTTTTAAAAATGCTCTGTTTTCGGGGCTTGAAAATTCCAGCATAGTGTGGACGGAAGGCCTAACTGTAGCAAAACTTGCCATAGCTGAAAGTCTGAAAGAATTATTTTTTGGTACACCTTATGTCTGTGATTCAGCTCATCCTCCAGTCATGTAAACACTCAGAAACACAAGTCAAAATTTTGCCTTGTCTACTTTTCAATTATCGATTGACGCTTGGTGTTTTTTTGTTTATTATTTGCATAAACTTAGAAAATTCACAACCTCTCTAATGCTCTTGGATGCTTTTTACACATTTTCTCTGCTGCTTTTAATCCCATAATGCACTGTGTGAACGCTGAAGCTCAACATGCATAGGAATAAATTTAAAATGCTTAATAAACTGTGCTCGCTATGTGCCAGTGGAAACGCACCATTAGCCTTGCTATTATAGCCTGTGGCTGTGGTGAGTCTGATGTACATTAGCTCAACCACTATGACTGGCGGAGCTGTGACATAAACAAACCTTTTTTGAAAGGGGAGGAGCTAATCAATATGTCCCACCCTGTTTTAATGTTTCAGTTGAAATTACATTAAACATTGAACAAAAATGTACATTTATCGGCACTTCAGGAGACCTTCACGCTTCAGCGAGTCGTCCACTCCTGCGAGCATTAACTTGTGAAAGTGTGATTCTGAAAATGGAGACTTGTACACACAGTTTAGCTTCTTACAGCTAAATGTTTAATAAAGAGTTGAGTATAGATCTTACCTCTCAGCAGGCTCAGCTGGCTATCGATCTACTGCCTGCTGTTTTCCTGTTGTAGCGATTTGGATTTGTTGAATTTATGAGAGTCTGTGAACTGTTAGAGAGAAACTGAACTCCAGGGTCCCAGTGCTAGAGTGGTTTCTGGCTAAATGTAGATGATGATATGTGGGAGAAATCCTTCTCGTTCATTTTCAAGTCAGGAAGCTGCTGCTGCCTGAAGTAATACGGAGGGGATTTTGTGTGAGAGAAAGCCTTGGAGGTGGAAACAAGATTTATTGAAAGAGGTTTATTGCTCAGAGGTTGCCATTTTATTTCTTAATAGAGCTCTCAGATATATTTCAATCAGTGATGAGGCCAGAAATCTCCAAGTGGGTGGATATATATTAACTGCCTTGCCAAAATAAACCGAAGGGGAAAATTACACATACATGCACTTTGCAATCCTAGTGATATGCATTTTGGATTTATTTCCATGTGGTTTCCTGTACAATAAGGTGTTGTGACATCAAGGTTTATTTTCTGTTAAATTATTTGATAACATGTAAATATGTCAAAATGTCAAAACTCAAGATTAATTCATCTGTTTTTCAAAGAGTTCCCAAAATGTATTAACCAGTCTAAATTTATAATGTATTAAATACTGTTTCTGGGTCTAAGCCTCTGATTTTAAAAGGCTTCTATTTGACCCCTTTTACAATAGGTAAAATATGTCTTTGGTGTATTAAGAATGTGTGTGAAGTTCAGTCCACATTGGACGTCCAGGGATCTTCAGCCTCCGGTGCCTAGATTGCAGCTATGCATAGGAAATTGGCCAGTGGAGAAATAGTTGTGCCCAACTGAGCCTGGTTTCTCTCTAGGTTTTTTTATTTCCTTCACTTTCGTCAATTGGTGAAGTTTGTTCTTGCCATTGTTGCCACTGGCTTGCTTGGTTTTGGGACTTGCGGAGCTGTGCATTGATGGATTTGCTCTTCAGTGTTTGGACTTTCAGCCGTGAAAATTAAACCACACTGAAATGAACTAAACTGAAGTCAACTCTGAAAACTGGCCTGACACAGTTACAGTTTACTAGAACTTCTATGTTAAACTGCTTTGACACAATCTACATTGTAAAAACGCCATAGAAATAAACATGAATTGAATTTTAGTTCAAAATACTCATACATGGAAAATCGCAATTTTGGGGTGAGGGGAAATTGTAGCTGTTTTTACAGTCTGCACATTTAAATTAAAATGAGCTGGTTTCCCCTGCCAACTGTTCAGGCATGTGTGTATGCTTTTCCTGCTCACGTCATAAACACAATGACAGACACAAACAGCAGCTTAGACACAGATCTAGCAACCTGATATCACAAGGAAACTTAACTATTTTACGTTTTGTCAGTTTAGTTGCTAATTTGTATAAATTTGTATGACAATGTACGATTTTAAAAGGAGGTGTGGCTCATACGAATTCATATGAATTAGCCACTAAATAAAAAAGTTGCGAATTGCTGTTAGATTATGTTGGGTGTAGTGGAGATCCAGTTTCTGAGTCAAAATACCAATATAATACTGTACCATGCAAGTTTTAAATAGCATTGTGATGTATTTGTTCGTTTGCTATGCACACACTCAGTATGCACACACACTATGCTATTCAAACCGTGCCCAGGGGCGTTTCCCAGTTTGTTGGACAAGTGTGAGTGCTCCAAATGGGGGCCAGGCATGGTTCAGTTGGCCGGCCCTGGCCTAGTTGGAAGAGGTGTTCAAAACATTCGGTTGGGCTTTGGTGCGGTACGCTTATTGTGTGAGCCCGAAACTGAAGACTCTACGTCACTTTTAAGGGTTTCATATGGATTTATTAATCATTCTTACTTTTCAGTGAACACAAAATGTCATAGTTTATTAAAGGCGCAAACTCCTCGCACCTTCAGCAAATCTCCTAACACCTGCAACACGATGACTTTTATGATAAATCAAAAGTTGTGGATCTGTTCAGCAATAGATTTGACTGCATGTCACTGCATCCCAAATGACTAAAACAATATAACTAAAGCAATCTCCACTGTGCTGTCGCATCTTCGATGATGTAAGCATGTGAAGGTTCGGAAGGCAAAAAGCCAGTGTGAGTGCAGGCCATCAGGGGAGAGGAGAGGGAGGACAATCGTGCTTCAGCAAGGTTCAAGGCAACTGTACCTAGTGTGAGTACACCCTCGCACGCATTACTTTGCAGTGTTTTTGCAGGTCTAATCCTGACCAATGTGTACAATTACATTTACACTGCTGTATGGATATCCATTATGCTACTGTACCTCAAAATAACTGGGATTTGGATTCTGATTTGACACTAGAATATTATTTTTTTTAACTATGGCATTTATGTCCCCATAAAAGGCTGTGTACACTCTATATGACAAACATGACTGTCCAAACAGCTTCCAAAGATTGATTTTTGCATGATAGACGCCATTTAAGTAAAAATATATCAGTATATCAAGTGTTTTTGAGCATAGTCATGAGTCGGATATGCTTGCTGAGACAACTAGTATTTTGCTGCATTGATATAGAGTACAACTGATTTCGAGTTAGGTGCTGTCTAGGAGAAGCTGCTCTATTAAAATAGGATCTCATTTGTCATTTTTCTCCTGTGGGTTTTGTCCTTTGCTGAAACTTAGGAATGTGTTTCATTAGCAAATGCAGTGTGTTATAAACTGCAGAGTAAAAGCCCATACAGCCCACAGGGAAATAGAGAAGTGTGTCAGCTAATGATGTGAGAAGTATGGGACAAAGGGACACCATGACCTTCACTTTTCCTCGCCGTATGTAACAAAACTCTCAACCGCGGACCCTTCTGGGCTGATTGCATAACCGCCAGCCCAGGCTCTCTCGTCCTGATCTGTTAGCACCTACAGGTGTCCTTAAGAGACATACAGTACAGTACAGTACAGGGAGCGGGACGCAGATAGAAGCGTGGACAGAAGCTCCCTTAACTATTAAACTAGAAATTACACATTTGTCTGTATTTACAGACCCTTATATTGTTCAAAAAAAGGGTCTGTTTTTTCCTCATTTTGGGTAAAAAAATGCCCATGGAATTGGATGTACACATTGATAGTTCAGAGCAATTTTGGAGGTAATAGTCCAGAGCTCCTTCCGTGGGATTGAAGGCAGGTGCGCGCCACAGGTGCATCTCATCTGTGGCGGGCCTCGTTTCGCTCCCACGGCTCTCGGCCACGCCCCCTCGCCACAACATGTAACTGTTGGACAACCATTTAAAAAGACAGTGAACAAAAAGCATTTTCAGTCCATAATATTGTAATAATATTACTGAAAACTACTTAGTAACTTTAGTCATTTCACTAAGTAATGTCTTCAAAACTGAAAGAGTACTGTTGACGATACATTCTAACGTTGCTATCCAAAAATTGTAGTGATATTAATGTAAACTTAGTACATTATTCATTTTGACTAAGGCATGTCTTCAAAAACTGAAAGAGTACTGTTGTGGATATACTGACTTTGCCATCTGGAGAAACATAAACAGCGAACATTGAAAACACACAAGAGACAGGATAATCAACACACACTGGAACCGTGTCTTTTTTTTTTTTAAAGAAGACGAGTGGCGAATCCGGATTTCACCATTTCCAGATTTGAAAAGCTTTCGGGTAAAAAAATGTTTTCTTTACAAACATTTTTTTTTTGCGTGTTAGCAGACCACTGTAATCCAACTGCTTGGGTCTTCACACCAACTGTGCTCTCATTGTAGGAAAAGGGAAACAAAACTTTTGATTCGGCACATTTAAAAACAGAACACTGATGACCCATGTCTCTGAACTATTCTTCTTCTTCTTCTTCTTCTTCTTCTTCTTCTTCTTCTTCTTCTTCTTCTTCTTCTTCTTC
>CAIGQZ010032997.1:15160869-15181550 GCA_903798205.1 Danio tinwini
ATGTAAAAGCATTTTCAATGTTTAAGATATATTTAGGCTACTGCAGAAAAAAAATACTGTTTTCATTGTAACCGAATGTGTGTGTTTATTTAACTAATAATATTATACTGATTTAGGTGATTGACTGCTGGCATAACGATGTGAATGATGTAATGTTACCGTTAGTAAATAGACAGTCAAAAACCTTTCATTACTTTACATTGCAGTTAATGCAGTTTTGAAAGATACTTTGACTTGCTTGCATTTCCGCTTATACAAGAAAACAACTTGTTGCGTTTGTTGCAGCATTGTCGCTGTCTATTGGGGAAATACAACTTGTTTGATTCACTCCGCAAGCTTGTGAGCTGTGTGTGCCGGAGTCTGTGGCGTGAGCTATGTGTGTGCATTTAGCGTAAGCCTCCGCTGAGTGCGCTAACACAGCCAAGAACTGTGAAGGCTTTTATACTTGACGCGCTCACCGGAAACAAAAGCATTTCTCATGTGAGATTGCCAACTGTGCAAATAAATATAAAATATGGCAAATTAGGAATGGTTTATAAATAAACTGCATTCTTGCAATCTAAACAACTACATTCTCAACTAAAAAAGCCTCAAAAGTACATTATGTTGTCCAACAGCTGCAATATTTGTCAAACAGTAGTGTGTCTATTGATCTGCTGTCACTCTCGGGCGGAGTAATACACAAGGGAATTATAGCGACTTCTTGTAAAGTAGATGAATAGTAAAGACGTTTTATTAAACTTAACAAGCTGGTAGCAAGGATCTTTACCGTTAAAGTGACCATTTCTGTGAGGCAAAACAAAGACAATCCAACTCGGTTATAGCATGATTTATTGACTAGTCTAACATATACAGTAACAAACACACATACAAAACAAAACGACAAAAACATAAAAGAATGAAGCAAGGACATAAGTCAGGTTAGAGAAAAAAATGGCAAATCTACAGTAACTCAGTCCCACACAACTATTAAGAACCACCATGTAAACACCTTAAAAAGGCACAGTGTAAACGCATGACTAAATACATGTATATCTGGGTCTTTTTCTCCCTTCCTGTGATCTCTCTCTGATGCTTAAAAGAGTTTTTAAGAAGTCTCTTGTTGTTTGTGTGGAGTTTGCGACGCAGATCGGAGTATATGCACAACGAAAACTTTAGAATTAGTAACTTTATAACTTTATAAAAAGTTATAATTTGCTGGAAAATAAGAAACGTGGAGTCACACGATACAGAAACGGGCCTTCCTTTGTGTCTGGGACCTTTTGCTGTGATTTGGGGGTGTACCAGGTATTTAAAGGTATTGGTCAGATCACTTCTAGTCTCTGACTGACCAATAGCGTGAGAGGAAAAGTCACGTGGGAAACTTTCTTTGTTCCTCCTCGCTTGTCTGTACCGTACCAAGACAGACAGACAAAACTCAAACTCATGATTTGAAATTACACCAAGCATGAGCTGTAGAATTATGTATGGAGAAGAATGACACCAAACATAACTTATGCATTCTTAGGTTGTCTGATGTCTTGAAAAGGGCATATACAAGTGTAAGAATTAAGAGAGAATTAAGGGAGCGAATACAAAAGTTACAAACACATTACATGTACTTTGCGCTGAATTTAAGTAGTGCGTGTCTTTGGGTGTGTGTGGGTTCAAAGATGGTGTTTTTTTTGCTTTCAAATGTCTTTGAAGATGGGACAGGCTGGCTATAACCAGCTTCTTGGTAGATAATATGTCACTAAGTGACTTTCACTGGCACCAGGTGTCATAAACTCACGTAGAACGAACCCAGACCCTTTTACGGGTAACAATGGAATTTCTCCTCCGGACTATATGTTACAGGTGAAGAGGCTGCATGAGTGTTGTTGTACATCTTGACTGTAAAATATACAGTCATTTTTTTTACAATGCAACTTTAAAATACAGTAACGTACTCCATACTGTAACTGTCATACAGTAAAATAAAGTTCATATTTACTGTGTAATTTACAAAAAAAAAATAAAAATACTAAATGGTATAAGTCTGTAATTCTGTTCTCTTTACATCTCTATCTTCTTACATCTGCTCTATTTACATATTTAACATGCATTTACATCAGCCTGATTCAGCATGAATGAATCTAAAGCTGAGCTATATTGTATACATGTATAAATAAGGTCTGAAATGCTTTGTAGCTTTTGCATTCAATTATGTTGCTTTCATACTGTAAACACTTATGTGGTTAAATGCTTTTGAACAGCCGTCATATAGAGTAGCCCTTTTTCTCTGCATGCTGACCAAACTCATGATCATTCTGGGGCGAAAAAAGGTGTTCTTCTTTGCAATCAGGGCTTGACATTAACACCCGCCAGCCCGCCAAATGCAGGTCGATGTCAGCTGTGGCGGGTAAGACAGCCGCTTCCGCTAGCCACTTTGGCTGGTTGAAAATCATTTTTAAATTGTAGTTTTCTTAAAAGCAGGGTTTGGCAATAAGGATGGCCCAATATGCGTGCAGATGTGATCTTAGAAACGAGAAGCAGCATGATAAAAATTGCGTCCGCGCGATCAAAAGAAAGCAGGTGAATACCGAATGAGAGGATAATCACTCTCACTCTCAAATGTGATGCGCGTGACTGTTTAAAAAAAATGTGCGCGCTCCCGTTTTCTGGTGCAAAGCAACCGTGCCTGGAAACGCAACTAATGCGATCTGTTCTCTTTGAAATAGACTGGACAAAAAAGTGATAATCATGCACTCACAGTCCTGCTGTTTTTAAGAGCTCCAGAAGTTTTTTTTTTTTATCTTTACCTGCTTTTTTTTTTTTTGCTAACAGTTAGTTTTGTTAATATGGTTTAATTATAATTTTTAAAATAACATTGTTTTAATAGGAGATTAACTTCCCATTTACAGTTGAAGTCAAAATGATTAGCCCCCCTGAATTATGAGCACCCCTGTTTATTTTTTCCCCAACTTCTGTTTAACGGAGAGATGATTTTTTCAACACATTTCTAAACATAATAGTTTTAATAACTCATTTCTAATAACTGATTTGTTTTATCTTTGCCATGATGACAGTAAATTATATTTGACTAGATATTTATCAAGCCACTTCTATGCAGTTGCAAACAGAATTATTCATCCCCCTGATTTATTAGCCTCCCTGTTTATTTTTTTCCCCCAATTTCTGTTTAACGGAGAGAAGATTTTTTAACACATTTCTAAACACAATAGTTTTAATAACTCATCTCTAATAGCTGATTTATTTTATCTTTGACATGATGACAGTAAATAATATTTGACTAGATATTTTTGAAGACACTTCTGTACAGCTTAAAGTGACATTTAAAGGCTTAACTAGGTTAATTAGGTTAACTAGGCAGGTTAGGGTAATTAGGCAAGTTATTGTATAATGATGGCTTGTTCTGTAGACTATGGAAAAAAATAAATAGCTTAAAGGGGTTAATAATTTTGACCTTAAAATGAGTTTTAAAAATTAAAAACTGCTTTTATTCTAGCCAAAATAAAACAAATAAGACTTTCTCCAGAATAAAAAAAATATTATCAGACATACTGTGAAAATTTCCTCATTTTGTTAAACATCATTTGGGAAATATTTAAAAACGAAAAAAAAAAATCAAAGGGGATTCAACAATTCTGATTGCAACTGTACAGATTAAAGTGACATTTAAAGGCTTAACTGGGTTAATTAGGTTAACTAGGCAGGTTAGGGTAATTAGGCAAGTTATTGTATAATGATGGTTTGTTCTGTAGACAATCCAAAAAAAAAAAATGCTTAAGGGGGCTAATAATATTGACCTTAAAATGGCTATTAAAAAAAAAAATAAAAAAAAAATATTTTTATATATATTTATATATATTTTTTTATTCTAGCTGAAATAAAACAGATAAAACTGTCTCTAGAAGAAAAAAATTTTATCAGACATAGTGTGAAAATGTCCTTTCTCTGTTAAACATAATTTGGGAAATTTTTAAAAAAGGAAAAAAAAAATCAAAGGAGGGCTTATAATTCTGACTTCAACTGTATGTGCAGTTAACTGGTGATCTGAGATCTTTAACCAGGACAGATTACTGTGCATATTTTAGATACATGGCAATAATTATTTTTTAAATGTCAAATGATTTTGTTGAATAAAAAGAGCATGTATACAGCTATATTTGCTTGTTTTGACATATTATTTAAAGTTTGTAGCTAGAAAATATTTTTTTTATTTTTGGTGTGCTCAGAGATACATTTGGTAAATCCTTAGTGTTGTGATGTGAAATAAAAACGAATTGCAATGTGACACTATAAAACCATAACCCATTTGCTCATGCACATTGAGCAAGCTCATACAAACACACAAAAAAAAGTAAAATGAATGAGGCATGTGGACGTAACACAACATCTAAATCAAGTAATTTTAGTGTGTCAAAGTCAAATTTTTGCATATAAAATATATTTTCCCAACCACAAAATTGTGGCTAGTGAAAATGGTGAGTGGCTAGTAATGTTGGAAATCTACTAGCCAAAGTGGCTGGTAATCAAAAAAGTTAATGTCAAGCCCTGATTGCAATGTACCAAATCACTCAATGGTTACTTTTTTAATTCTAAAAACAAGGCAATGATTACCGATTGTCTAGAAAATGCTACTTGATTAAAACAATATATAAATATTTGGACTAGAACGAGATTGCAGCGCATCTCAACATTCACTAGATTCCTCAACTGTCATTAGATTTCGATGCTGTTGTGTATACGAATAAATTAATTCTTGATTTTGATAAAACTACTGTCACTCATCTCTGCCCTTATTACAAGCTGTAGACGAACTTGTCAATTCAGCACACAGCATGTAAAGCAATTTATTTTTGCTAGAGTCAGGAATTCATAAAGCACTACTTTAAACAGTCTGTAGAAAATGTGGGGCTTGCATATTCCTGTGAATGAATCATAAGGGCCTCTAGACATTGAGCATATTGGAGCAATGACAGGATATATTAAAGAAGTAACTAGATGGGTGCAAAATCCTTTGAAGAGTTTCTCTTTAGTCGCAATATCAGTCTTCTTTTATGTCTGTCATACTGTACATCTTTTCCCCTTCACTCCATGGTGATACACATGCTGTTCATGTTATGTCCAAAATTAGGGTTTTATTTCACTTTACTTATATACATAATTATTTCTTCAGCATCCATACTGTATACAAGACAGACATGTTCAATATTTTTGAGCAATAACAAATTTTTATGGTGGGCTAAAATATATATATTTTTATAGTAAAATGTTTGCTTAGACTGTCATTTAGTGTGTCTCAATCTCCTCAAGAAAACACTTTCTGAATAGAGGGAGACAAGATTATTTTAGTAAAAGTAAACTAAATCTAAGACAAACTATTGGTCAAAAACACTTGTGTCAACATAAAAATGCAATATTACAATACATGAAAAACTAAAACTAAACTAACAACAGTGATTGGAAAAAAACAATATGCAACAAAAAAATTGCAAAATTAAAGGGCACCTATGGTAAAAAATATACTTTTCAAGCTGTTTGGACAGACATATGTGTATGTATGGTGTATAGACCATCATATTGGGGTGATATAAACACACTCAGTCCTTTTTTTTCAATTTAACAACATAAAAACGGTGGACCAATTGGAGTGGTTTTCAGACCGACCGCAACTTGACGTAGGAGTAATGAATTACAGCCATTTACTTCATCAACACAGCCGCGTGTCAGAACAATCATAAAAGACGCTTCAATCCCGGTTTGTGGACGTTAAATCAGGTTTATTTTGTACATTAACATAACAGATATCCATACAGCAGTGAATATTAACCTGTATTCTGTCACATTTGCGTGCAAAAACAGTGCAAAGCTAAACGCTCGCTGTCTGTGTGTGCCTGTCAGCGCTGTGTGTGTGTATTTGTGTGTGTGCGTGAACTTTGTAACGACATTGTGTGTGACTCATCCTGCAACTCCACAACATGCATCAAATACTCATTGGTAAAGTTATTACTTGTTGTTTTTCCTCACAAATGTTACGTGAGATCTTATTCCTTCGTGTTTGTCTGTTGTCTGACGCAGCCGAGGGAGCCGCTGCCAGGCACGTGGAAACGGTGGGCGTGAAGGACTAGCCTTAAAGGCGCAGTACACAAAAACAGCTAGCTTCTGCTAAATGCTACAAAAAAGGAACTTATGACAGGTATAATAAAAAATCTGATAGGTGTTTTTAGATTAAACTTTACAGACACATTCTGGAGACACAAAAGACTTATATTAAATCTAGAAAAAGTGGTAACCTATATGCCCTTTAAGTAATGTTAATTAGGCCAACAGGGAAACAATCTAATCGAGAGTTCATGAAAGCATGAGTAAGCTTTTCCGCATCAAACATTGATAGCATATTACGAAGTTTGGCAACATTTTTAATATGAAAAAAATGCAGTTTTACAGATGCTGTAAGATCAGTGTGCTAAGTTGTAACTGGGCGCCGCGGACAGCCATGGACAGCCACCAACTTGCGTCACCAGTGTGCATACCCTGATAAAAATCTGTGTTTAGAATTCTGAAATGCGTGGCGCTGCATGGGTAATATGCCATCTGTCTACAGAGGTTTTCCAGTTGGTCTATTTCTCTGTTGCAATCAGGATATCACAATAACTAACCCCAAAAAAGCCAAAGCAAAGCAAACACTACCAGATTACTATGGTATAAAGATAGCACTACAACATGCAAAAGAGAGAGAGATCGACTTAAAGGGTCACTTTAAGTTTTATAAAGATTTGATCAGCTGTCATTTGAAATTTAAGCTGAGTTTTTCTCCCCTGAGCACTTATTATGCGGTCTCTGATGCTATCTTGTGTTGGAACGTCATGCTGTCACGGTTGTGAATCTATCTGTTCTTCTTGCATGTGTGTGTGTGTATGTGTGTGTGTGTGTGTGTGTGTGTGTGTGGGAGGTGGGTGTGTTTGTTTGGGTTTATCTTCACCGCGTGGTGTGTGTGTGTGTGTGCGCATTTACATTCATCAGCTGGATTGTCACATGTCTTGTTACCACTCATATCACTCAGATGCTTTCTATCAGCCACAGCTGTTGCGCTTTACTGCGTGCATATATATGTTCAGTGTTTTGTAGATAGCGTTATCAGTTCGTTGTTTGTTCACTCCTGTGTCTGCTCCCTGTTAGGTATGTTAGGTATGGTGGTATGTCGCCATAAGTCTGTTATATTTGGACCTTATGCATGTCTCCGTTTCATTAATGTTGTTACAACTGCCTGCACTGCTGACAATTATATCAGTGAGAGACTTCATCCCGAATTGCTACTCTGTTGAACTATTACCACTGGTAAACGTGATGATTTCCTTGAGAGTTGCTCCATAGCGCTAACCATCCCCTTCCCTCGATATCTGGTGAGATATCAGCACTTCGGCTTTGTTTCTCGGATGAACTATTACCGCTGTTTTAGCGTGTTGTATTCCTGGTGTGAGCACCCTTGCTCCACACTATATCTGGTGAGATCTATACCAGTTGTGACTCTTTAATAAATCATCTTGCATTCACTTGCATTTGGGTCTCCTGTGTATATCATTGTGACACATGCCTCTTTGCTCTGCTCAGTGACAGGCTGATGGCTGCCGACTTGCTGAATTCAATTCAATTAAATTCATCTTTATTTGTAAAGCGCTTATACAATGTAGATTGTGTCAAAGCAGCTTCACATGGAAGTTTATAGTAAATTGAAACAGTGTCAGTTTAGTTTTCAGTGTTTAAGTTCAGTTTAGTTTAGCTCAGTTCAGTGTGGTTTAATAATCACTACTGAGAGTCCAAACACTGAGGAGCAATTCCATCGATGCGCAGCTCTACAGATCCCGAACCATGCAAGCCAGTGGCGACAGCGGCGAGGAAATAACTTTACCAATTGGCGAAAGTGAAGAATTTAAAAAACCTCGAGAGAAACCAGGCTCAGTTGGGCACGACCATTTCTCCTATGGCCAAACGTCTTGTGCAGAGCTGCAGTCTAGGCGCAGTAGCTGGACCTCCGCGAAGACACGTCTGTCCTTGGAGCAGTCTGAATCTCTGAAATTATAATTTTGTAAAATAAGCACTAGCTATATAAATGAATTGCATATTTTCAATCTAAACTACTACATTCTCGATTAAAAAAAGCCTTAAAAGTACATTATGTTGTCCAACAGCTGCAATATTTGTCAAACTGTAGTGTCTATTGATCTGCTGTCACTCTACACAAGGTTGAAGAGGCTGTACAGGTGTTGTTATTATTGGACAGCTATCAGCCAATTAGATTTGAGAACCAGATAGAACTGTTGTATAAATATACCTTAAGAGGAGATATTACAGCATTAATTTTTTTTTTCTTTCAAAATTTATTTTGATTATAAAAGACACTGCTCTTGGATTTATAATTCTCTCTCTCTCTCTCTCTTTCTCTTTCTCTCTCTCTCTCTTTTAGATGGATTCAGTCAGGAAGCCTCTGGATCATATCTGGAAGTGGCCACATCACCCTCCTCAATTCATTTACTGGGCGGATTCCTTATGACAGACAGGAATCCAGCATCAGTAGTCCAATCAGATCCTAAAGGCTCATCAAAGAGCAGAAGGGAGCAACCTGCCTTTTCCTCCATTCTTACACTACTTGCCAGCACGGCCCAAAAAGCTCCTGAACTCCCAACAAAAGTTGCTGTGCGTGACAACGAAACCCATCAATGGCCTTTAAATGGATCTTTGGAGAGAGTGGAGTCATTTTCCCGTCCATCGTCTCGGCTGGTCACCAACCAATCTCACTCAGGTTTGTGTTCCAGCATGCATTTTGAGACTGCTTTTCTCACCCTGTAATAATTAAATCTTAGTTTATTAGTCTCTTGATTTAGAATTATTTTACCTAACAATTTTAATTATGTTATTGATTACTCAACCTCATGTCATTCCAAACATTTGTTCATCTTTGAAACACATATTAAGATATTTTAAATGAAAGCGAAGAGCTCCCTCATCCTCCATAGACAGCGAGACCTTTAAAGTCCAGAAAAGCTACCAAAATTTTTCTCAAAACATTCCATGTCAGTTCAGTGGTTCAACTGTAGTCATATGAAGCTCCATGAATACTTCTGTGCACCAAAATTATTATTTTTTACTTTGTTTACCTATATCTCCTCTTGATGAAGGGGGGTGATGTGGGGAGCGGGATTGATATTAATAGAGATTGCCTTTTAATTTAACAAAACTTTTTGTTAGTTTTGTTTTGTTGTTGAGCTACAAAAAAGCAAGCTTGAATTAAATATTTCAATGAAATGTTGTGAATGGATCAGATGTCTCAGCGGGGTGTTTTCACACCTCTAGTTTAGAAAAAGTCAAGAAAGTGGGTGTGTCCAGCTCTGTTTAGGTTGGAGTGTCGGGGGAGGGAAAGAGGGAAGGTTTTGCATTAAAAAGGGAGTTTCTGTTTGGGCACACGCTGATTTTCACAGAGGCAAAAAAAAACACAGAGACGCAAGGGAGAAAGACAGTGACTATGTTTGCATGTACATCAGTAATCAAATTACTTGCCAAATTCTTATTTTGTCAACTTTAACTGCAGTTTGGCACTTTCACTTTCATTCTGAAACATTTCATGCATGCCCCTGTGACAAACAACATATTGGATGCAAGGAACTGCTGGAAGAGTGTAGTTTTAATGGAATGTTTGATACCGCACGGCGAATGGGAGAGAAAAAAAACTCTGCATTTCTAACTTACTACCTAACTTACATGCTTAGATGCATTTCTAACTTCCTTCTTAGATGCACTCAATATATAACGTAGTGTCAGAAAGCCCTGTGTGTATAGACTATCCTGTCACAAAATGCGGCGAAAACCCTACATGACGGTAATAGTTTGATTTAGGTATTTACATGTTACATCAATGAGAGCAGCATTTACAGCGGATCTTTCAGTGTATAATATTGGAGTGATATTAACGTACTGTAAACTTAGTAACTAAATCATTTTGACTATGGTACGTCTTTAAACACTAAAAGAGTACTGCTGATAACATAATAACTAACTTTGCCATTTGAATAAACAAACAAAGAACACTAATCGATCACTTACCAAATTTGTAAAGACAGAACAATCAACACGAACTGGAACCACGTCTTTTTTAAAAGGAGACAATCTGCAAATTGGGATTTCACCATTTTCACATGCGAAAATCTCTTGGGTAGAAAATGTTCCTTACAAACGCATTTCTGTCGCGTGCACTGTAATCCACACGTGAGTCCACCTGCGCTCTCATGGAGGGAAATGAAAACAAAACCTTTGTTGCAGAACATTTATAAACACAACACTGACGACCCATGTCTCCAAGCAATTCTTGTTCTTCCACTTGTTTTGGCAAGACAATGTGGCATCTCTCTGCCATCTGAACATTGTAAAAACGAAGCTATCATGCATATTTATGAAGTTGCACCTCATTTACAGTAGAGTGGACTGATTGGTTTGAACCAAGTCTTTCTCATTAATTAATGCTGCACACTCAAAGACGTCATGATGTACTGGCTGGTACAGACATCCACTCTCCACGCTGGATTACGCTCAAGGATGTAATAGCCCTGACGCAGCTTCAAAAATTTGTTTCAAACTGGAAGAACGAATTTGCAACCTTATATGATTAAAGTGATGCTTTCTTTTTATTTTTAAATATAATTTACCCCTTGCAACTTTGTAATACAGTTTGCTATATTTACCTTTGGCCCACAGCGCTCAATAATGTTTGGTTTTTGGGCACCCCTGGAATGGATAAATAAATCGTTATTAAAACACAAGAGGTTACTGTAAAGGTGGATTTTTAACAATAGGTTATTGTAAAGAACATGTTTAGGGTTGGGGTAGGTGCAGACGTTAATAAAACTATGTTATTGTGAGGGGTTGGTTATGTTTGTGGTAGGTTTGGACATTAACAAAACACAGGGTAGGTTTAGTGTTGGGGTAGGCGTAGGCATTAATAAAACACAATAGTTTTCTGTAAGGAGTAGTATTAAGAGTAGGGTTGAACATATTAAAGCACAATATAGGTAGGTTTGCAGTTTGGGTCGGTATAGATGCTAATAAAAGACTATAGGTTACTCTACATGGGTTTAAAACAATAGGTTACTGTAAAAGCTGGGTTTAGGGTTGGGGTAGGTGTAAACGTTAATAAAACACTATGGTTTTCTGTAAAGTATAGTTTTACGGTTAGGGTTGGTGTAGACATTAATTAAGCACAATAGGGTGGTTTGGGTCGGTATAGACACTAATGCAACACAATAAGTTAATCTAAGAGGTAGGTTTAGGGTTGGGGTATGTGTAGACATTAATAAAACAATATGTTAATGTGAGTGGTTGGTTTATGTTTGGGTAGGTGTAGACTTTATTAAAACACAGGATAGGTTTAGTGTTGGGGTTGTTAATAAAACACAATAGTTTTCTGTTAGGAATAGTTTTAAGGGTAGGGTTGGAGTAGATATTAATAAAGCACAATATGGGTAGGTTTGCAGTTTGGATCGGTATTAGAAGCTAATAAAACACAATAGGTTACTCTAAAGGTGGGTTTAAAACAATAGGTTGTAAAGGATAAGTTTAGGGTTGGTGTATGTGTAGATGTTAATAAAACACAATAGTTTTCTGTAAAGTATAGTTTTAAGCTTAGGGTTGGTGTAGACAATAATTAAGCACAATAGGGTGTAGGTTTGTGATTTGGGTCGGTATAGACACTAATGCAACACAATAGTTTTCTCTAACTGTACGTTCACACTGAAAGCGGCGAGAGCGTCAAAGTAGCCGAAAGTCATTCATTTTCAATGGGAGCCGGCGGCGATAAGCGGTAAGGAGCAGCAGGGCACGCCTTCGCCGATGTGGGCGTCAAGGAGAGTTGAAATCAAGTCAACTTTATGGTAATGAGTTGTGACGTGGTTCGGCGGCAAGCAATCAGAATGTAGAAGTCCACCGCTTGAGAGGAGTCCAGAGAACACAGTCCTGTTAACTTTGGTTCCGACCACAGTTGTTCCCAAGGGTACGGTCGCCGGATTTCCAATTAATTGCAATATTTTTCTTACAGGAACATACATTAAAAAGTTACTGGCGAGTTACTCATGTGCATCAATGTTATATATATATATTTTTTTTCTTTAAAAAAAGCGGTAATCTCATGCGACAATACAAAACGGTATGCTTTAGAATATTTCAGGCATAAGGACACATTGGATAATTAAGTGGAACAAAGCCACAGCACATGCAACAAGATCTTCTGTATTTAAATGAATTTGATAAAAAGTGTGCAACATCTTCATGCTAGAAAGCATGTTATGCAGGAATTCAACTGATTTGCTGATATGCTGCAACGGCTCCTTTAAATACGAGATCAATGTAGCAAATTTTGACGCTCTCGCCGCCGGAGCTAAAGGTAGACAGCGTCGTCGCCAGGGCGGCCAGAGCGACCTTTGACGCTTTCGCTGCTTTCGGTGTGAACGTACAGTTAGGAGTAGCTTAGGGGCAGGGTGTAGATGTTAATAGAACAGTATGTTAATGTGAGTGGTTGGTTTAGGTTTGGGGTAGGTGTCGACTAATAAAACAAAATACACACTAAAAAATGCAGGGTTCCACACAAATTGATTAAGTTAACTTAACACTTAAAAAAAATGTATGTGGATTGAACATACAAAAATTAAGTTGTCTCAATGAAATCTCAAGAATTGTGTTGTTTCAACATATTTTAAATAAGTAGTTTGAACGAGCAAAAAAATATTATTTTGAGAGTAGGTTTAGTTTTGGGGTAGGTGTAGATGTTAATAAAACACAATAGTTTTCTGTAAAAGCTCGTTTTAGGGTTAGGGTTGGTGTAGACATTAATTAAGCACAATAGGTTGTAGGTTTGTGATTTATAGACACTAATGCAACACAGTAGGTCACTCTAAGGGGTAGGTTTAGGGTTGGGGTATGTGTAGATGTTAATAAAACACAATAGTTTTCTCTAAGGGATAGTGTTAGGGTTAGGGTTGGTGTAAACATTAATAAAGCACAATAGGGTGTAGGTTTGTGGTTTGGGCTGATATAAACACTAATACAACACAATAAATTACTGTAACAGGTTTGTGTAGATCATGATAAAGCACATTAGTTTGGACTTCATGTCATGTATAAGGCATTAAATAAATCAATCAAAACCCTCATGAGATTTGTACAGCTCACCTGGATGCCTCTTATAAACTGTAAATCCCTTACTGGATGATGAATTGGAACAGCTGTTCTTCATCATGTGAGATGAGTTTGAATCCTGCTAAAGTTATAAATTGTCATTTAATTCCTGGTGACAACATAATATTCAAGCAAAACCTGTATACAATACAATTTTTTTACAATACAATACAATACATTTTTGTATTAATTTAACTATGAAGGATGATATTTTATTTTGGTTTTTTTATACTTATTAAAACATTTAGAGTATAAATTAAAAATATATTCAATCAATTTCATAGCGACTTTGTGTGTAAACTATAAATCCAATCTGTGAAATATAAACTATGGCAAACATCTGGAAATTTTATAGGTACTTGATTTTTCCTGGTACACTTGTTCCCCTTCATAGGGAACTCCAACGTGTGTCTGTAACAGACTTTTGGGAGTACTTCAGACGACCAATCGCTTCTGATGATAAGAAAACGGGCCAATGAAATGCCAATTGAATTGGCGGAGCTGAGCTCCACAGCTGTGGCTGATGAGCTCATCAGGGCTATATAAGCCAGCTGCTGGAGTCAGATCCTCAGAATTGTTGCTTCAGAGCCGATCGTGAGCTGAACAACTTCTGCTGAGCTGACTTCCAGAGAAGGAAGCCTTACCTTCACCAGTGCGGAAGCAAGACGTGCGAGTGGCGGGCTGGGTTTCCCGTCCTCCGGGCGTTTCGCTGGTGATCTAAAAGAGATTTTCCTAAGAGAGCAACACAGTCAATCAACACGTCTTTTTCAAGACGCTGTTCTGACTGTGCGTTTCTGGATGCGGTGGTTCCTATCTCCGGATGATGGGCACGAGTATCGCATGACAGGTCTGGGGGTCCAGCATGTCGGTGCGGTGCCCGCGGACAGCTTATGCTCTCACTGCGAGGGCGTGGTTGTTGCATTGCTGAGATCGCGGCTTCGGCCACCCCCGTTGCTCCCCGTGAAAGCGGTTAGCACGCGGCCAGATCTGAGGATCACAGTGGGGGTTTATCCGTCGCCTCCGGGCCCGCGGACCCCCCACTCCTCCACAGCGTGCCCCATCCAAGCTTCGGGCGGTTGTACGGTTCATCCCCCGGGATGCCCGCGCCTCCGCCTGATGACACCGGAGATCAAAGGTCCATCGCGACATCGGAGGGCGAGCTGTTATGCTCGGATGACAGACTGGGCTCGCTTCCATCCCACGGGGTGCAATGCGCAGTCACGGTTCTCGAATCAGACGTAACAGCTGCGCTTCCTGGGCTGCTTCGGCGGTGTGGCTGGAGATGGCTTGTCCCCCAGTCTCACCGCCGGACCGACTAGAGGGTGTGACGTGCGGGCTGTTCTAAGATTAATCTTCCAGCCCCCGTCCCCTTCTTCCCAGGGGCGCACAGTGAGCACACGCTGGCATAGAGGGCGTTTTTCTCTGCCCGGTTCACGTGTGTTTCTGCCTTCACCTCCCTTAATGGCGAGGCGGCCAGTGGGTACGAAGCTATTTCCTCAGGTGGTGGGCGCCGCCACCTGGAGGGGTAAGCTGAGACCCCCGTCTAAGGTGGGTGGGTTATCTGTGTCTATCAAGGCCAGAGCCCACACCGCTGCGGGCCATGCCGCTTCTGCCGTGCCCCACGGCCTCCTGGCTGTGCTGCACAGGGGCGGTTCTTCCACAGGCTTATGCGTAAGCATCTCACGGCGATCGACTATGCTCTCATGACATTCAAGTCGGCCGTCCGTGCCCTGGGGAAGACGATGGCCACATAGTGGTCCGGAAATGCCACCCTGGCTTGCCCTGTAGATATGCGCCGCGCTGACAAAGTACGCTTTCTTAGTGTGCCCATATCCCAGGCAGGCCTTCTCGGCGACACCATCAGGGATTTTACCCAGGAATCCTCAGGGGTGAAAGATCAGCCGTGCGCGATGGAGCAGGTCATCTCTTGGTGGGCTCTCCCCATCAGACCTGTCCGCGCTGGCTGCTCCTCGCCGAGTGCGCTCTTCCCGCCCGCGGGGAGTTGACGCTCCCGTCACAGGTCGCCGTTAAGT
This sequence comes from Danio tinwini, assembly GCA_903798205.1. Classification (NCBI taxonomy): domain Eukaryota; kingdom Metazoa; phylum Chordata; class Actinopteri; order Cypriniformes; family Danionidae; genus Danio; species Danio tinwini. The sequence continues at coordinate 15,176,106 of CAIGQZ010032997.1, forward strand.
CCAATAACTGGACTGCGAAGCGAACCTGAGGCGGGCCACTTGGAGAGGAGGAGAACCGTTCTTTCCCCGGTGGAGGCCGGGGCTCCCCCGCGAATGTATAATGAGTAGCGATCCGAAAAGAGCGGCTTTTCCTCCCTCTGGGTGTGGAAGCCCAATTGCTGCCAGCATGGGACGCACTGCCTTCCAGCTCTCAGCTTTGGTGCATTTCGCCACAGGCTTGAGGGCGCCAGAGGATGAGCTCCTTTCTCGCACCTCCAGCCACTCCGCGGGATCCTGGGAGTAAGGTAAGAGTCAATCTCTTATTTTCACCTCTTCCTCGGGATGCTCTGCTTCCCGGGATGAGCACTCCCCATCCCGAAGCTGCCCCTCCGCGGGTACGTCAGCGATCGTTCCGGGTATGCTGCTAGTTAGCGGGCTCTGTCAGTCTGGTTAGCGCTGCTCAGCCCGCGCAGTAGCTCAGGGGGACGGTCAGACTCGGCTATGCGTTTCAATTCGCTGTTGGCCTCCCGAGTGCACGAGTGTGTATTTAAGCGATCATCGCTATGCCACTCCCTGTCTCGCGTGAGAAGATTATTATCCTCCTGGCGAAGGATATAATCAAGCCAGTCCTCCAGCCGAGATGAAGAGCGGGTTACGCCCTCCTTCATCGTATCCAGAAAGCGGTGGGTTATACCAATCCTATCTGCGTGTTTTGATCTGTCATCTGTTCAGGATGTCTATCAAGATGCTCATGCAGAAACGCATCCCCCAGTGCATCCGTCCGTGGGATTGGTTGCAGCTATAGACCTGAAGGACGCTCGCTCCATGTCTCGCTCTCTCCCTCCTTATACTGTGATTTTTCCGGTGTTCGACGGGGGGCCGAACAGGGTGGCAACAGTCCTCCCATTCGGGCTGTCCCTGTTTCCATGCGTGGAGGATGCCCTGTGCGTCTTTAGCGCACGCGCATCTGCATTTTTTGATTATTCATTGACTATTTTTAGATCTCTGAACTGATCGATTATGCACAGGGACCCGGTGCTCCGGCACCTCAGCCTGTTTGGGTTTTGGGTCAACCGAGTATGAGCGGGCTCTCCCCCGGGCAGAGCTTCTCTCATCTCGGGTTGGAGCTGGACTCGGTCTGCATCACGGTGCGCTCTTAGCGCGCTGGGCTAGCGCTGTCCTGTCTGATTAATTCGGCAGTTATATTGGTCTCACTGAAATTATTCAGAGGCTCCTGGGGCATATGACATTTGTAGCCGCTATCACGCTGCTCAATTGTTCATATGAGACTAATTCAGCGCTGGCTTCGCGATCGGGTCCCCAGATGGGCATGGCACGCGGAGAGGCACCGGGTTTACGTCACCACGCTGTGTCTCCGCACCTTCAGCCCCTGGATGGATCTTGCCTTCTACGGGCCTGAGTGCCCTTAGAACAAGTATCCAGTGATGCTGTCATCTTGACAGATGTTTCCAGTATGGGCTGGCGGGCTGTGTGTATCGAGCATGCAGCTGCAGGTTCGTAAACCGGACCCAGGTTGCATTGGCATTTCAACTGCCTAGAGCTGTTGGCATTGTTTTTCACTCTCCGCCGGTCACTACCGAAGCGGGAGGGGAAACGCGTGTTGGTTAGGATGGCCAGCACGGCTGCGATGGCATACATCAACCGTTCGGGCGGTGTTCGCCACCTCAGCATGTCTCAGTTCGCTCGCCATCCGCTCCTCCGGAGTCTTGCGGCTAAATAGCTGCGCGCCGTTCATATCCTGTACAAGCTCTCCATGCCAGCTACAAGCTCTCAGGACTGCTATGTTTCAGGAGAACGGAGACTCCACCCCGGCATGTTCCAGCTGTTATGGGCACGCTTCAGAGAAGCCCAGGTCATCCTGCTGTTTCTCCCGAGCGGCCCTTCGCTGGCTGCCTTTTCTGCTCTGCACAAAGGCGCTGGCTCTCAGCTGGCCCCGGGTTACGCAATATGCGTTCTTTCCCCAGTGAGCCTGCTCGCACATACACTACTTACACTGTGCAAAGTTGGGGAGACGAGGAGCGGGTCTTGCTCGTTGCGCCTCTCTGGCCCAACCGGACCCGAGTTTTCAGATGAATTCTGGCCCTCCCTGATGAATTCCCCGGAAAAAAGCACTTCCTTTTTCTGGGACGGGCACCCTCTGGCACCCGTGCAGGGCTCTGAAGCCTCTTTGGATGGTTTCCAGACAGAGCGCGGTGGACTTAGGTGACTTATCAGTGTGATAGTTAACACCGTCACTACAGGCTAGAGCGCCTTATTAGGTATGCCTATGTTCTGCAGTGGAGTCTATTCGTTGTGTGGGAATTCTCTCTGAGAAAACCCCCGGACATGCCAGATTAGTGTTGTGTTTTCTTCCTTCACGATAGCTGGAGCGCTGGCTGTCTCCCTCCGCACTGAAGGTTTGGCGTGTGATCATCCGCGTTTTTAATGCGGATGGTAGCGCGCTGGGAAAGCATAACCTCTTCAGCCGGTTTCTCAGAGGCGCGTGGCGCGTGATGATAATCCATCCCCGCCCCCTCTCTCACCCTCTTGGGATCTGTCTAGCCCTAGCAGTTATGATTAGGTCCGTTGAGCCACTCGATCAGTATATATACACGTTCTGTCCCTTTAGGCAGCTCTGCTGATCGCGCTGGTATCAGGAGGGTTAAGATTCCGGTGGCATTTTCGGTCAGCGAATTGTGCCAGTAATTGGGCCGACCTACTCTCACGTTTAAATACCTGAGACCTCGGTTCACCTTGTGCCAAGGCTTCTACCACCCCCCTTTTTTTATTAGGTGGTGAGCCTGCAAGCGCTGCCTGCGGAGGAGGCAGACTCAGCCTTTTCATTGCTATGTCCGCGCACTGCGCTTAACGTGACATGTAAGCATACGCAGCTCTTTTCTGTTATGATCAGCAGAAGGGAAGTGCTGTATTAAAATAGAGGTTGGTCCATTTTTTAATTTATGCCATCACCCTCGCTTCATGTGCCAGGGCGAGCTGTGTTCCCCAGGAGAGAGAGCACACTTAATAATAATAATATAATAAGCGGTGCCTCCTTTTCGGCGTGAGTAAACAGCGCCTCTTAACAGATCATGTCGAGCTGCTGGCTGGGCGACACCTAACACATTATCGAGATTATTTCTCGAGTGGAGTCACTTTCCTCCTGGTTACTGGTTACCCCAGTCAATCGAGAGGAAATTAAGCTCGGTGTCAATAAACGCTTGCTGCGCCAGGCTCCCTAACCCGGAGATGCGTGCGCATTTTCTATTCTACTAGTAAGTTTCCCTTTTCAGGCAAACCCTAGAGAATTCCTCCGAGGCCCCCAGCACCTGACTCAGCGGAGGAGTCGAGTGCTTGGCTCAGTGTGTAGTCTGGTACGCCCATCTGGTCTACCCGCATACTGAGGTTCGGTGCCAGCTATGTGCATTCCCCTGTCTAGGTGATGCCATATGCATTATCCACCATGGTGTGTTCCCCCTATTTAGGCGGACCTATGTCTTCCCTAACCGCTAACCAGCTTATCATATGTAGCACTCCCCCTCAATAGGGCTAGTCCTTATGCTCTCTTACCATCAAGTCTCCCCCTCCGGGTAGCAGGTGGTCTCCGCAGCGTCCTCCCCCTTTGGGGACTGGCACGCTTTCCCAACGTACTGTCGTATCTCTAAAATCCCTAGTCTATATTAGCTAGGTAAAAGCTCAATTACGACCCCGATCTAAATTGTATTATTCCCATGTAATGGTAATTTTTGGGCCTAGGGGACGTTGGAAGGTTGCGCTTTTGGTGATGTCAGTGCGCTTACGCATTGCTTGGCAAACTGCACATCAGGAGCGTGACGGGCTTAGCTGCTGTGGCGCTTTCCAGAACATCTCCCAAAAGTCTGTTGACAGACACACGTTGGAGTTCCCTATGAAGGGGAACGTCTGGTTACGTCCGTAACCCTCGTTCCCCGAATAAGGGAACGGAGACGTGTGTCTCCACTGCCACAGCACCTAAGTCTCCAGCTGGGAGCTGAGTGATCGGCTCTTCAGCGGGCAATTCTGAGGATCTGACTCCAGCAGCTGGCTTATATAGCCCTGATGAGCTCATCAGCCACAGCTGTGGAGCTCAGCTCCGCCAATTCAATTGGCATTTCATTGGCCCGTTTTCTTATCATCAGAAGCGATTGGTCGTCTGAAGTACTCCCAAAAGTCTGTTACAGACACACGTCTCCGTTCCCTTATTCGGGGAACGAGGGTTACGGACGTAACCAGACGTTCTGTGTAATGAAGCCCTCAGGTCAGTCAACAGCCATTGGTGAGTCAGGCTCTGGTATCTAAATGTCAAGCAGTGTTGTTCTGCAATAGAAGAAAGAGGATATAACATTTATAGCATTCTTCCACGTAAAAGAAAAAGTGCAATTTTTCTATTAAAAAAAAGCAGTGAATATCGTTCATGTCTCTAAAGCCGACATTCTAGTTACAACAGTGTAAACAGTTATTGATTTAAACAGACTACTTAAAGATTTAAACAGCTCAGAAACAATTTATTAAAAACATTATATCAAGGTCAGGACTCAGATCAGCTTGTGCTAATGTCAGTGTATCATTTAAATTCCTCGGATCAGAGCAGACATGCAATTAAATATTTAAAAACAGACCATCAGTGCTGTCAAGGGTTTTGAAATAAAGTTCCTCTAAACGACTCTTGACTTTTTATAATGAGATTTCATAAGCACATTTTCAGTGTCAAGTTGAAATTCTGTTGAACAAAATAGCTTCAAGAAGAATATTCAACTACATTAGGGGCCAATTTACTGCGCAGGGCGAATTAGTGTTAGTCTGCAATCCCATAAATGCACAGAAGGGAGAGTTCTGTGAGTAATCTATACTGTCAGTGCGCAAATTAAAAACCACAGAGGCAGCAGTTCATTTCCATAATGATCAACACAATCTACTGTACCAAGAGCAGTGAATAAGGAGTGTTAATAATAATGATTTGTGGGTAATTACAAATAGCAAAATGGGTTTCGGAATAATGCCCTATATACAGTATATAAATGTCTGTATATATATATATATATATATATCAAATAACTCAAATAACTTAATAAAGTCATCTGGAATGGCAAAGATAGTGTTCTTGCAGGACTTCCAGAGTTCAACAAGATTCTTTGGCTCCATCTTCAATGCCTCCTCCTTTATCTTACCCCAGATATGCTCAATAATGTTCATGTTTGGGCTGGCCAATCCTCAACTGGGCTGGCCAATCCTGAAGCACGTTGACCTTCTTTGCTTTCAGGAACTTTGATTTATAGGCTGAAGTATGAGAAGGAGCACTATCCTGCTGAAGAATTTGCCCTCTCCTGTGGTTTGTAATGTGATGGGCTGTTGATGTTGCCATCCACGTTGCAGGTCTTGCACACACCCCTATAACATACAGTCTGAAGGTAATATTCTATTGTGACCTAAATGGGTCCTTGACATTCTATA
>CAIGQZ010032997.1:15227845-15243422 GCA_903798205.1 Danio tinwini
GCTTGATGAAGACTAATAATGTTAACCTTATTTGTTATATTTTTTTTTTTTTGGTTAAAATAAAACAAATAATAATAATAATAATAATAATTATATATATATTTTGTTTTATTTCAGCTAGAATAAAAAAATATAACAAATAAGGTTAACATTATTAGTCTTCATCAAGCAATATTTTTTTCAGATTGTCTACAAAACAAACTATTGTTATACAATGATTTGCCTAATTAGTCAAACTTGCCTAAGAAACCTAATTAAGTCTTTAAATTGCATTTAAAGTGAAATCTTCCTGTTTTTCCATTTTGCCTGTATTCAAAGTAGAAAAAAAACATCTGAAAATATAAGCAGCTAAAATATTGTACTCTTGAAATATATGCAGTGAGGCATTTGTCAGTGCTCACACACGTCATGTACTGATAAATGGTTGTGTAGACCAAATCTGAGACAAAACTTGAACAAACTTACAGTACAGCGATCAATATGTTTGCTTATATGTATGGGATCTCAGCAGGTTTGTCAGGTTTTCACAACAAAACTTGGAGACCCAAAACTAGCTCAAAACTAGCTGAATAGCCAATAAAACTAACCCAATAATAGCAAATATCAAAATATGTCATTATGCATTATACACAGTTTCTCTTTTGAAAATCCCTGTATATCAGTGATTATGTGTTCATTTTTGAAATTGTGTTTAGAAAATAATAAATAGTTTAACTTTAAAGTTAGTCATATGAAATTGCCTAAAAAATAAAAGATCTTTATATTTGGTATGTTCAAATTTTAATCACTTTAAGCAGTTAAACTTCAGAAAGGGTGAATAAGCTCCTGATCAAAATAAGCTTAAATAATAATAATAATAATAATAATAATAATAATAATAATAATAATAAACAATTAAAATTGCAACCTGGTTAACAACATTTAACTTTAACTAAACACACTTCTGCTGTACATTTTCATCTTCAAATTGCTGATCTGGCAATGCTGTCAGGAAACTGATGTGATGCAGTAACTGTTGCTTGATAATGTCTCATGAGGACAGCTTACAGACACAATGCTTCAGATACTGTATATCCACACTGTAAAAAAATATGATCACTTGACATGTCATGACAGCATATGTTTTTAGTTCTTTGTAACTTATTAAACTAAGTTAATCATGTTTCAACTCAATTTTATAAGATACGCAAGCTGTTTTAGGTCAAATGATGCTTAGGTTAATTTGATTCAGCTTAAAAATGTAAGGCAACCAGTATTTTTTACAGAAAATGCAATGGACTGCATTTTAACCTAATACTGTAGTACAATTGAACAGTGTTACCATTTTGTAAAATAACAGAAATGACAGTCAAGACATATTATTATTAACAACTCACATTTATGCATGGCATAATGCAAAAAAAAGTCTAAATTAAAGTTTAAGCAGAGCATGTTAATCAAACGCTGTTAGGCATTATATATGGAAATAAGTAGCAGTTTATCACATTCATGTGACAGCATCTTAATTTGTTATGAATTCATTAACTTTCACTGAATTCCCCCAAGACTAACCAATTAATTGTATTTTGAGTCAAGTATCATCGTCAAGCCCCTTCATTTTTAAATCAGTTTACCTTCATTAGATACAGCACAAGTGATATATTACTATGTGCATGGGTGGACTTAGTGATTTGGGGGCCCTAAGCAATTCCATTAAAGGGGCCCTAGCATTGTTGATTTTTTTTTTACTTCATCTTCCTAATGTAAAATTAAAAGAAATAAATTCACAAATAAAAAAAACAAGTTCACAAACTATGTCGTATTTCTACTTTTTTTCCAAATGTTCTCAAAAATCACACTCCTGCACACTCTACATACCTCTACTCTGATCGCTGGCAAACTGGTGTCACTAAAATCTCTGTGATTGTGAACAACAGCAAGAAAATAATAAAAGCTCCATTTAAATTTTTACATTTAAAGTAGAGGAGAAGCAGATCGGTTTGACTGTACCAGGGAAATACCTCACGCTCACGAAGCTAAAACATTTGCCATCGATATGCAGAGGAATGATCTGCTCTCAATGCTGCAGGTGTGAGAGGCTGCTGTGTGGCATTGTGCCACCTTTGAGTGCTCTGAGGCTGGAGAAAAACTGACGACATTGCCCGCAGCTCATTGCGAAGAGTAATGTTAGGAACGGTACAGCAAGTCTCTAAAAATCTCCAGTAACATCTAAAACATTTGCTGGTCGCTTTTTTGAAGATTTGGCGCTAGGAGGTCTGAAAATTCACTAAATGGGGTATATACCAGCTAGTGTTTTTCAACCAACGGTAAACTTCCGGTAAAAGGTTTCTGTGACTACTTTAAATTTCATAAGGTTCCTTTTACAGCATCGACATTGTAATGTTATTAAAATATATTCAGTTCAATAAACTTAAGCACTCATTTAGTTGTTCAAGCGTAAAAAAAGATGATAGACTCTGCCGTCAGTACCAGCAGGCGAGCACAGAAACTCGACACATGCACTCCGGTGCTCACAGTGATCTGAGTTCAATCTCCCTGCTCCCCATGCTCTTGTGTCAATTCTCTCTACTGTCCTATCCAATAAAGGTGAAAACCCTGAAAAATAATTATAAAAAATAAAATAAAAAATACTGAGGTAAACGAAATTCTCATATTTTAAAGAAATGGTGGAGAAAATTGGAATTTAATGTGGTTCTTCTTGTCCGGTCTGAGACCCACTTTATATCGTATGTCTATCAGGCAGTGAAGATCACTTATTTTTTAAAGAAAACAGATCTTAAACACGGCGATTTTGTAATTGAAAGACACAGGAAAGTTCACAGGAAGCCGACCGGCTGGCTGATAATTAAAAGTCCATGTGCATATACTCCTTTGGCTAAAGTAGCTATGTTTCCATCCAAAAATGTGAATTAACTTTATTATATACAAAACTATATACAATATATATACAAAACTATATACAAAACTATATTATCACATAAAATGCATGCAAATAAAGCAGCGTTTCCATAAAACGATTCGAATCTAACAAAATCGTCACTTCCTAATTAACTGGCGCCAAATATCAACAGAAAAAACTGATATTGATGCAGTAGGAGAAGCTGCGTCAATCTTTTCTTTATTTAATAAATGACTTGCGCCTCAGAAGGCAATCCTGGCGTGCAGTGAACGCGCGGTGGCGTTTGAAGGTGTCAGACGCGGAACACAGACACTCTTGATTCTGGATGTCATTAAGAATATAATTACACCAATCCTTAAACAGTAAGGCATTTTAGAATGACCAAAACAACATTTCCGATGGTTTATAATGTGCTTAGCCTGTTGGTTTGTCCATTTACACACATTTTTATCATCACATGAACTCTTATAACAAAATCACCTGACCTTTTTTTAATGCGCATACTGGAATTTGTGCGGTAAAAGTGTTTTCATCGTAGTTTATGCGCATATTTTCTTATCGAATAAAAAGTTCATCCTACTCAGTTATGCGCATATGTTTTTTATGTGCATTTTCAAAATGTTTGCACATCATGGCGTTTCCATCAACCGTTTTTTTAAGCGCATATCCAAAATGCGCATAAAAATAGGTGGATGGAAACATAGCTTCTGACCAGCAGTAATGTCTTTGATTAAAGGAAGCGCTCACACCTCGCACATGTGCAGTACAGACGGAATGTTCCATTATTCATGGGGGCCCCCAGTTTTGAAAAGAAGTAATAACGTAACAGTTATACACAGATTTTATAACATACGATAGAAAATGTAATAAAGAGCTATATGATTAATACAGGCTTCATGGCATTGACCTCGCTTATTAGTTAACTCTGTATTAATAAGTATTATTATTATTAGTATTATTTATTTATTTATTTATTTATTTACTTGTGTTTATTTATGCTAATTTTTTAAGTGTTGTGTATATGCATTATAATGCTTGTAATCTAAAACTTTGTGAATATTTGCCGGTTGGTTAGCCTGTCCAGGGCTTTGACTATGCCAAGCAACACCTGGGTCAGCAGGGTGGTGATGAGGAGACCCTTCAGGTTACCCAGGAAACTATGGTCCTGCCCCATCCCATTCGAGACGCCCCCCTGTCCTTAGATAAACCTGCACGCCAAGACGGATCCACTTCCAAGAAGAGCCTGAACAGTGAGATAAGGAAAAGGTATGTGAGATAAAACCTACAGTATATTACTCAGCATTCATGTTACATCTCTATAGACCATTTTAAGTGATGTAAACAAAAACAATGGTTCCAACGTATTTCCTTTTTTCCATTTTTAATTTTTATAGCTTCCGAGAATCCAAAAAGAGCCACATATTGATAAATGGTCACACTTTACAATAAGGTTCGTTAGTTAATGTTAGTTAATGCATTTACTAACATGGAACAATACATTTACTACAGCATTTGTTCATGTTAGTTAACGTTAGTTAATGCAAATACTGTACAGTTGTTCATTGTTAGTTTGTTAATTCATGATGCATTAAATAATGTTAACAAGCATGAACTTGGATGTTAATAATGCATTAGTGCATGTTACATTATGATTAATAAGTGTTGTTCATGATTAGTTCATGTTAGTAAATGCATTAACTAATGAACCTTATTGTAAATTGTTACCTGATAAATTATGTTATGGTAGCTGTTTTAATATCAAGTTATGATTGAATTGCCTCTTGTTAAAGTTATGACAGTTTAATAACGAGCAGTAAATGTTCATGGGTCAATGACATGACCACATCGAAATGGTCTATATGTGATGATGGTCTTTGCTGTAATTTGGCACATACTCATAAAATTACACTGTAAAAAGTGATTAATTACTTAAAAAGTGAGTAAACCCATTTCCTTAAAAGCAACAAGTTGACCCTGTTGTAAAAAAAAAACCCTGTTATAACTTAGAACTGTTAAGTTGATTTAACCTAACTTTTATAAACATGCACATGGTTAATTTACTTGGCAATGTAAAGGCAACAGGTTTACTCACTTTAAATTATTATAAATAAAGTCAACTAATTATGTTAAAAGCAACAGGTTTACTCATGTATATTAAGTAAAGTCAAATAATATTTGTTTACAGTGTACTTGTCATAGAAGGCATAACTTAAACAGCCAGTGTTCGGTGCTGCTCGAGAGTAGGGATATGATGGATATAGTGACAGAGACTTGTTTGCTAATTGCTATGAAAATGACATCTATGCACTTGATGGCAAGATGACTAACACTGTTAATTGAAATCTTGTCTGATCATTAAGGATCATACCATATCTTTTCGTTTAATGCAAATATGTGATAAATGAGTGTTGCTTTAGGGAATTAGTTCTCAGAGCAGAAACTGTTTGAGTTAATAAGTGGATATGTTCGTGATCTGGACCATTTATCTCTGAAAAAGCAGATATATAATTCCTGGCGAAAAGCAATTTTTATTTTCCCTCCTCCGTTCACTGAGGTTTAACTGATTAGCGTGTGAATCATGATCTACTGGTCAAACTAAAAGTTTGAAATACTTTTAGTGTGTTTGAATAAGTCTCTAATGCTTACAAATGATGCATTTATTTCAAGAACAATGATTATTATTGTAAAAGTAACTATTTCTCTTAGAATATAATTTAAAATGTAATTTACATGAAATCAATGGATGTTCACAGAATTTTTGTTTAAAAAAATGTTTTTCCAATTTTCTATTGTCCAATTTTGGTAAACCTGTGCAAATTGTAGCCTCAGTTTCCTGTTCTTAGCTGACAGGAGTGTAGTCTTCTGCTGCTGTAGCCCATCTACCTCAGGGTTTGACGTGTGGTGCGTTCAGAGATGCTCTTCTGCATACCTTGGTTGTAATGAGTGGTTATTTTAGTGACTGTCTCTGACCTCTGACATCAACAAGGTGTTTGCGCCCACAGAACTGCCGTTCACTGGATATTTTCTTTTTTTCGGATCATTCTCTAAAAAGATGGTTGTGCATGAAAATCCCAGTAGATCAGCAGTTTCTGAAATACTCAGACCAGCCTGACTGGCACTTACAACCATGCCAAGTTCAAAGTCACTTAAATTCTGATCATTATGATACTTGATTTAAACTGCAGCAGATCGTCTTGACCATGTCTACATGCCTAAATGCATTGAGTTGCTATCATGTGATTGGCTGATTAGAAATTTGCATTACTGAGCAGTTGAACATGCATACGTAATAAAGTGGCCAGTGAGTATATATGGACAATGTCACAGGAGTAACAGTGCTAATATACAGTTATATCACATTGCTATTTTATGATGGTCATACTGTATGTGATCGGGCTGTAGGTACACAGCTGCCCTGATATACTGTACACCCATATCACAGTTCTATTGAAGTGTGATTTTGCATTCATACAGCATTTCAATGACATAAGTGTTTATACAACATTTCAATTTCACATAAGCGTCACAGTAATGTAAAATGTCTTCTCTATTAGTATAGCTGATTAACAATATTGATGGATGATAACAATTTTCTGAGCCTACCACTAGGCACAGAAGGCCCCTACTGGCCCATATCTATCAGCTGATAACCACTGATAACGCCTATTCAATCGAGTGATAACATTCGAAGCCGGTGAATTTGTGTTGAGACATGAATAAGTGAGTTAACTTCTTTGTTTTAACAAATTTAAGTTGACTGAACATAAAACAATTGAGTTGTCCTAAAAAACCCTTAAGAATTGTGTTGTTTCAGCTTATTCCAAAAAAAAAAGTATTTTGAAGAAAATGTCATTTTTTTTGAGGGCATGTAATATAACATAATACTCCAATATCAAAATTATAGATGTTAGATGTCATGAATGAATTGCACAATCTACACAATCAAGACAACACTAACATTCATTGCTTTAACTTTGACACCACAGTGATTTGATAAAAGTCAGTTTTGTCACGTGTCCATGTGTGTGAGAAGAGAATCCAGACAAAGAAAAATGACATAACCATCCTCTCATTTCACACATGCACCGGTTCACCGCTGCTCCTTGTTGCTATGGTTACTTGCAGTAGGTTGCCGAGTGAGGATGGTTCCGTCATCAGCAGCGAATCAGTGAAGGAGGTCTCAGGGAAAGGCTCGGGTGTGCAAAAAGCCACAGCGCAGCAGAAACTCACCAAGGAGGAGACGAGGAAGAGTAATGGTGAGAAATGCCTCCACCGTTTCAGCACTTTTTGCACTGCTGCTGTCAAGCCACAAAACATCAGTGAAATATCCCGATCTCATGAGGAAAATACAACTGTGTTTAAACTTGGTTAGCTGAGCTGCCACCATAGACAGGGTCATTTTATGAATAGATATAAATAGATGCTTTAAATGCTTCAGAGTGTTAGTTTAGAAATACATTCAATCCACAGATTATCTTAAATGGTCTCCAAAATCCTTTTAAATAGGGTTCAATAGGTGTTTACTGTAGCTCTCATTCCAGTATTGTGGGTACAATTCAAGACTTTTGTAAATTTTCATTGAACTGGAATTATATACTACAACCTTAAATCAGAAAATGTTTTATGGAAAACACAGATTGAAAAAGAAAGAAGTGATTTCTAAATGTATGTTGACTTGTATTTTATTGTAGACAATACAACAGCACATTATTTAATGTTCCTCATGTTGTTGTTTTTTTGTTTCTTGTTTTTTTTTCAATTTTGATTCTTGCCACACATTTTAAAAAAGAAGTTGGAACAGTAAAACATTTACCACTTTGTAGCCATTTTTTTTCACAACACTTAAAAGACATTTATGGACTGAAAACACCAGGTGATGAAATGTTTTAGGTGTAATTTTGTTCCATTCTTCCTGCAAACAAGTCTTAAGGTGGGCAACAGTACAGACTCTTCGTGGTCGTATTTTGCACTTCTCTATGTACATTTTAGCATTAATGGTGCCATCACAGAGGAGCAAGTTACCTTTACCTTGGGCACTGGCACAATCCCATACCATGTAAGTGAAGGGGACACTATACTGTCAGTGGGCACCATCTTTCGGATGAGACGTTAAACTGAGGTCCTGACTCTCTGTGGTCATTAAAAATCCCATGGCACTTCTCATAAAGAGTAGGGGTGTAACCCCGGTGTCCTGGCCAAAGTCCCTCAATCGGCCCTCATGATCATGGCCTCCCAATCATCCCCATCCACCAAATTGGCGCTATCACTGTCTCTCCACTCAACCAGTAGCTGGTGTGTGGTAAGCGTACTGGCGTCGTTGTCCTGTAGCTGCCGTTGCATCATCCAAGTGGATGCTGCACTGTGGTGGTGTTGTGGAAAGACCCATATCTATACCAGCATGATATGTATTTTCACAATATTATTGTTCACAAATATATAATCATAACAGAGCTGACAATTAATTTATTTAATATTAATGTATCCTAAACATTTTGCACAAATTAATAATAATAATAATAATAATAATAATAATAATAATAATAATAATAATAATAATAATAATAATAATAATAATAATAATCAGTGCTTTACAGGTTGTAATGCCTTTTTAAAAACCAATGTAGCAGAGTTGGCAGTCAGATCACATGACTAAAGTGATTCGAAACACCCGGGTCACGTGACTAAAGTGATTCAAAGCAGCAGTCATTACAGAAGCGTTTCAAGACCTAGTAAATCTGCGTTTGATTAACTGTGCTGCCAGTGGCCCGAGTTCAAATCCTGACTTGTACAAATACTCTGAAATTATGACTTGATGTATTTTAATAATGTTACTTTTTATGACCAAAACAAGACATTTATTCACAAAGTGTTTATTCATATGTCAGTCCAATGTTAAAACAAAACACATTACAAGAACAGAGCATTTAAAAACTAACATCTATAGCTGCATCACCCTGGATTCAAACCCATTATCTCTGCATGCTAGTCTGGAACGCTTTACTAAATCACTTGAACCCTCAGCTGTACAATGTGGGGTTTATTAACTCAATTTGCTTAACTGTTTCTTTGTTTTACTTTACTTTCCAGCGTAATACATAAAAAAGACCACTGTGTCACTGTAGAGATAGGTTTCGAAACATTTCGAAGCTTCAAAAAGCATTTCATGAAGCCTCGCTCTGCCCAACAATACAACAAAGATAACAAGTAAGAGTAATCTGAATAACAGGCAAAGGGTCAAGACAGGCAGCAAAGAAAAAACAAACCAAGAAAAAAAAAAAAACAAGACAGGCAAAAACACAAAGAGATACTTGGATTTGTAGCAAGAGGATAAGCAAGAATTGGTGTGTATATTTACAGTCCAAGTAATCAGTGTGAATGATCTACCGCTGTGTGAATGCTACTGTCCAGATAGCAATCAGCTGTAGTGGGTTGATTGGTGCAATGCATGATGGAAGTTGTAGTCCACAGGCCCGAATCCAGCCTATTGAAAGGGATGGTTCTTTTTTTCTGAAAAGGTGGACCTTTTTTGCAGTTATTCACTTCATTTTCTATTTGTGACATTTAAAGAACTAATCTTTGCTGGATCAGCTTGTCAGATGGTGATCATAACCATACTTTTTTTGATGCACTAAAAATATTTCCTACAATTTTGTCAAAATGCTCACCATACTATTTTACTTCGAAGTATTTATTTACAAACTTGGATTTAAACCTTGAGTTAATCCAGTTTATAAATATTGTCATGAGATTAGCATTAAAAAAATAATAATAAAGAAATATGAAAAATACTTATTTTTAAATACCAAGGTATTATCATCCATCATTAAAAAAAGGAATCTGGTAAAACTTGTTAAAATAAAAAAAACTGTAGGCAAATAAAAAAAGGGCAGCTCATTAAACTTTCCCCAGTCAGAAGTTGCCAACTTAATTAAAATTATAATAAAAAATTTAATTTGTCTGAAAGCTCAAATTCTGGACTTTAAACTTTGTCAGTGGGGGGTGGGTTTTTCGAACCACCCAACCCCCCATTATAAAAATATAATGAATAATGCTAACTCTGCAGAACACAGGGAAGGAGACCAAAAGCCATTATATGTGATTGACTAATCCCTTATGTTATCACAATAGTAAGAAAAAAACAAACAAAAAAAAAAACATGAAACAATTAGACATATGAAACTTAAATTTCAAATAATTTAGAAAATATATGTTTTTTTTGCAAGTGTTTATTTAGCTTAGTAGAGTTTCAAAGCTTAATTTGTCACCTTTGAATTATAAGGTTCTATCTAACATTTTTTGTCAAAATTTAGTTATTAACATATTCTAACTTATTTACATGATTGTATGTGTTTTCATAAGTTGTTTACATTTGAGGACTTTATATTTAATAAACAAATGTTACGCACATATTGTTAACTATATGGAATACAAAAACTTTGAAGCTCAATATCTTAAAATCATTCAGAATGCAGATAGAACCGTATAATTCCAAGGTGACAAATTATTTAATATAACTGTAGCTGAATGTAGGGGTAGATTATTCAAGGGTAGAAATAGGTCATAAAAAGGAATTGCGAGACTTTTTAAGTGAATTACTTTTACTTTTAAGTGTATTACTTTTAGTGACAACTTGATATGATTGGTGTTATTATTCAAAACTCTCTTATCTCTAAATGAAAATCCTGGAGATCCCAAATGTACCCACAATTCTGTAATCACCCAGGCATTTTAATTTTCAAAAATATGCTTTTTTTTGGAGTATAAACAAATACTTGCTTAAAAAAATGTAAAACTACATTCCATGACATACATGGCATGGTATTTATAAATTTTCAGTGATTTTGGTCCTAAGGCACTTACTGTGAGTAATTCTAAAAGTGGTATGATGCTTCTGATATAGAGTCAGATTGTTGTATCCCCCTGCATGGTCAGTGGGTTTTTAGATAAATATATTTTCAACCAAATGACCATCCTGTGAGTGATGGAGCTCGTAAATATGAATGAAACCTTCTTGTTTGACATGATCCTTTCTGTCATTGTGGCTACCATCATCACTGGGGAGCAACAGGGGGTCACACGCACATTTTAGCAGACACGCAATGACACACAAAGGCATAGCCACTGATGGTGAACTGCAATATGGTATAAACTTTTGTTAAGCACAAATCATACGTATTATAAATCTGTAAACCCAAAACTATAAACACATGCATCTGAACTTAAACTGCCCTGGTAAACACTTACAACACTACATGAACACATACTGTAAACACATCCCTAACAACATAAGGTGCCATATGTTCAGGTCCTGTTGGCACATGCTGCATGCGACCTTAGTCAGATGGCACTTTAGTCCATGGGGAGGTGAATTGTGCCAGAACAGAATTTCAATCATTTAGATTTTGTCTTAAAAAGCATGTAAAGTGCCCTATTATACAAAGTTAAAGGTGCTGTTTGTAAGTTTTTGACTTTTTCTAAAGCATAAAAATACCATAATATGTTTGCAGATATTTAAGAAACATCCCAAGTGAACATACTTTTGTAACTGAAAAACAATGCTGAAGTCCGATATTCTGCTTTGAAAATGTTTTTTCTGTGCCGGAACGCTGTCTTTGTTTAGATAAAGTAACGTGCATGATGCTAGTTTAGCCAATTACATTTCAGCACCCCGGGTTGCCTTGTTGGAAAACAGCGTATTTCATTCATTCATTCAGAAAGGCTCTAAAAGCATGCGTCCGTGACCGAAATGGACAGTATCAGACGTCAAAATGAGACAAATTCAGTTTCACATGAGGTTATTAATTAGCAAATGACATAAATATTACGACCATGAGCAGGTTACATTTTAACCCCGTGTCCTAACAACGCTCTTTGTGACGATATACGCAGTGATGAGCAATTTGGCTGTTTGCACCAGACGAAACACAACAGAAATTTAAATACAGCCTTTCAGAAGCTCAGAATATGCACTCACTCACAAAACGGTAAGGTTTAGAATCTATTCAAACTCACATTGTTAGTATTTAGCACTGAATAAAACACACAAGGCTTACCTGAGGTGATCACTGTCATAGTTTTCACATGTTTAGCTGTGAAAAAATAGAATCAGTTTCTAATAAATCAATTTGAGGTGTTGGTTAGAACCAAAACTCCTTTTAATATGGAAAATATTCCCTCTATCGCGTGTCGTTGCTTTTATTAAGAAAACAGTTTAAATTACTCGCTCCTGTACTCAATCTGGCATCCCGCGTGTGGGTTTATTTTGATCCAGGAGTGCAATACCTAGTTCAACCACTGGGTGTCAAACGTACATACTGCACCTTTAAAGCTTCTAATCATGTCTAGGAGGTCTCCGACAAGTTTAAATCAATCCATTTTCTCTTAATACACATACATTTTTTCCCCCACTGTGTCTTCAACAGTTTGGTCTCTGTAAATCTTTTTTTTTTCCTCTCTTAAATTAGCCCATTATTATTTATTGAATATAATCTTCCATTAAGTTTGTGTTGTAGCATGTTAATGTAAAGGGTGCAAAGATTTATAGAGAAAGCCCAAAGATTAATTGAGTTGACCAAATGTGGTTTCTTCATTGAATTAACCTAAATGTTTATTTACAGATAACTTAAATGTTTAAGAACAGGTAACCTGAATGTTTAAGTACAGATCACTTTAAATGGCTAATAGAATAAACTTCCAAATTTGCTTTACTTACTTATTACTAGGGCCGTTTATATCGAAGTTGATCTTTAGCCACACCATGTTGGTGTTTTGTAACATCTAATTCTTACGAGGTGGGTCATTAGCCCTATGCTCAACCCCCAACCTGGAGGACCAGGTTATACACACATATACTATGGACAATATAGCTTACCCAATTCACCTATAGCGCATGTCTTTGTACTGTGTGTCATAAGGGCGGCATGGTGGCTTAGTGGTTAGCATTGTGGCCTCACAGCAATAAGATCGCTGGTTTAAGTCCCGATTAGGCCAGTTGGCATTTCTGTGTAAAGTTTGCATGTTCTCCTCGTGTTGGTCCAAAGTCCAAAGACATGCGCTATAGGTAAATTGGATTATCTAAATTGGCCGCAGTGTATGTGTGTGTGTGGGTGTTTCCCAGTACTGGGTTGTGGCTGGAAGGGCATCCGCTGCGTAAAACATATGCTGGAACAGTTGGCGGTTCATCACCTATAGTGCATGTCTTTGTACTGTGGAGGAAACCGGAGCACCCCAAGGAAACCTACACCAACATGTGGAGAACATGCAGACTCCACACAGAAATGCCACCTGATCCAGCCGGGACTCGAACAAGTGACCTTCTTGCCTTGAAGCGGCAGCGTTAGCCACTGTGTTACAGTGTTGCCCCTGCGTGTGTATCAGTTAAGAAAAATGTATATAAGCATTTAAATATCTACTTACTAATTTAACTTTTCTTTTCCATCGAATGGATTCAGGTAGTGCCTCTGTTCTGTTGCGCTTCGGCAAAATTCAGCATCACAAGCAAAATGACAACCTTGTGTCATGTAACATATATCGACCATTAAGTGTGATTGTCAAGGCAGCATTTTAACCAACCAATCATATTATGATAAGAGAATCCCTTAAAGAAATTAAAAGGTTTAAGTTCAAAGAACTTAAAATATTAAATAAAAGTTGTTTTGCTGCCTAATGAGTAAGTTAAACACACCTGTTCAAGTTTTGATGCCAAAACTTTGTATTTTAAGTAATGTCAAGTTATATGAACTTAATATCTTTAGTAAGGACAACAGCAGGGTTTACAGTGTAGCAACGCTGCATGCTGCTCTTTTTATGCTGTTTGTGCTTGCCAACTGTCCGATTGTTAAAGAAACATACACACTAAAATGTTAAGAAGAATGAAATGGAATTGTGTGACAGTGTCACTAGGTAATATTTAAAACCATTATAGAAAACCATAAACATCACATGAGCTTTTCATATACTGTATGCAGTCACCTGTGAAAATTACAAATAACTAGGTCACTTTGTAGAGTTTGAGAATTCTCACTGATTCTGTAAAATAAAAAAAACACACAATTTAAAGCATGACATGAAATCACTATAAAATACTGTCATATGTTTAAGAACAGCATGCAGATTCATTCAGTTCTCCCTGATACATTTTAGACTGGTGAACTATTACTTTTTTAGAGAAAATGTTTCTTTTAGAGGGTGGCACCCTGGCTCAGTGGTTAGCACTGCCGTCTCACAGTAATGAGGTTGCCGGTTCGAGTCCTGGCTGGGCCAGGTGGCTTTTCTGTGTGGAGTTTGCATGTTTGAGGATTTATTAAATAAACCAAATTGGCCGTAGTGTATGAGTGTTTGTGTGTGAATGAGAATGTATTAGTGTTTCCCAGTGCTGGGTTGTAGCCGGAAGGGCATCCGCGGCATAAAACATATGCCAGAGTAATTGGTGGTTCATTCCGCTTTGGCAACCCCTGTTAAATCAGGGACTAAGCTGAAGGATAGCGAGCGTTTCTCTTAGACCCATTCCAGCTATACCACAGAGTTAATTCAAGAGTTCACACTTAGCTGATGATTGGTAATAAAGCGTGTTTGGCATGCTGTCCCGGGAGAGAGCTCTAAACTCAGAATATCCTTGAGCCGGGGGCTTCCTCGCATTTGTAGGGCGAGAGGAGAGTCTGAGCTCAGGTGGTCTTGAGAACTCCCCTGCTGTGAACTACTGGATATATCTGGCTAAGAGTTGCCTTAAAATGCTATTTTGATTAGTCAATTTTCCTATGGTGCCTGTCTTTGAACGATGGGAGGAAACCGGAGAACCCTGGGAAAACCCACGCGAACACGGGGAGAACATGCAAACTCCGCACAGAAACGACAACTGGCCCGGGGGGAACGGACCAGTGGCGTTCTTGCTGTGAGGCAACAGTGCTACCCACTGGCCGCCGTGCCGCCCTATCGGAGAAGGGGAGGAGTAGGGGTGTAAAGGGGGAGGGGGGGGGGGGATTCTTCAAACAAAGATGACTGGAGCTAAGAGCTCTGGTAATTTATAATGTGTCCGTGTTCATCTGATTGGCGCAATATGTGGAGTTAAGTGGTACCAGCTGTGTTCAATCATAAGCACGTGATCCTCTCGAAATTATTTTGTAAACAAACCACAATTCTTTATATTTAGGACAAAATGAACAGTTACTTATCCTTCTGTATTTTTTCCCACTTTCAAAATAATATATTTAGATATATTCTCTCAGAAGTGCACCAGCTTGATAAATTTGCCCAGTTAATTAAATTAAAAAAATATGCTGAGATTTTAGGCATTTGAAATAACTGAGAGCTAAGAAAATTCATTCATCTTCTGCACAAGTCGTCACCTTGGAATTATAAGGTTCTATCTGCATTCTGAATGATTTTGAGATATTGAGCTTGAAGGTTTTTGCATTCCATATAGCAAACAGTATGTGTGTAACATTTGTTTGTTTTTTAATAAAAGGTCTTAAAATGTAAATAAATAAGTGAATAAATAAATAACTAAATAAATAAATAAATAAATAAATAAATAAATAAATAAATTAATAAATAAATAAATAAGTGAATATGTGTAAATGCTGCGTGTATAATCTTGTTTGGTTTTTGCAGTTTGATGTGGAAACACAGTAAGAAGTGTGTGTGTGTGTGTGTGTGTGTGTGTGTGTGTGTGTGTGTGTG